>APFE030739342.1:0-12305 GCA_000404065.3 Pinus taeda | reverse complement strand
ATATATATATTATACAATGGATTACATTGTATGTAAAATTAATAGATAACTGGTCTATTTGTTTTAATTAGATCATTACAATTATTTGCTTTAAATGTGGTTTAAGTTATCGTTATACCTCTTAGAAATTAGTAATGTGAAGGATGACCCATTGCATTCTTATAACCCTTTTTATTCCATATAAGTTGAAAAATTATATTAAGTTGTATGTAGCACCAACAATAAACATACAATTTGTATTAAAAGAAGCACAAAAAAAAACCTAAGGTAGAAACTCTATAAATTAACATATAATTAATTAGGTTTGAAATTTAAAAATTGTATTATATTGTATGTGAAAATTAATATATAATTAGTTTGTTTACTTGTACTAGACCTTTGTAATTATATTTTTCAATTGCAATTAAATAAATCGTTACAAGTCTTAAAATCAATGATTTAAATGGTGGGTCAATGCATTCTTATAAGACTTTTATTCCATACAAATTAAATAAAGGTATTAGGCTCTATGTATAAATTAAACATGTTATTTGTTTGTTCATTTTAATGGGGCAATTGTATTTGTATTTTGTGATACTTTGAACTCATTGTAAAATTACGTTTGCATACAAATGGAAATAGTTCATAATAAATATTAACATCATTTTTAAAATCATAGGTTTTTATGTCCTTAAGCAATGAAGTGTTGAAGTGGAGATATATTAATATCATACATGTGGTTGCAGTGCAGATGCAGTTGGGAATTACTACAAGTCAAAAGATGTTGTTGATATTTGAAATGGAAGAGTATTCTTCCAATCATACACCTAAGATGAACAAAATTTTCATATTCAAAGAGAACCAGATTGGCAGTTTGGTGATAGGTCCTATTTTTAGGCTTTTCAAGCATAAGTATTAAAATGCTAAGAAAAATTATGATTCGCAATATGACTTAAAATGCCACTGAAAGACATCCGAAAAGTACTTGAAAAAATCAAATATTGATATAGAGGACTTTAAATTTGCATGGGACAGGTCTCATTGTCATTTGCAAACAAAATTGGAAGTAGGAAGAGCAAGATAATTTTATGAGAAAATGTTGATTGATGTGTGGTCCCAATATGGAGATAATTATGAAGAATCAAATGTATTGCTAATAGATACAGAAAAACATACTTCTCATTTCATCAGATATCGGTCAAACCACATCTTGATAAAATCATATGCAGGAAAAGAGCAAGATACGTGGCTTATGCAGGTTTTATTCCCCTTTCTTAAGACACTTCATTGTATCAAACAAAAACATGAGTACATTCGAATGTTCAATAGAACATGTACTTCATTGTAGTTCATGGAGATAAGTTCTTTTATAAATTTGTTGAAAAGTACATTCTAATTTTTCAATACATTTTGGACATAGTTTTTGTTGAATCAATTTGTATGATTTTATATTTTTTGAAATATATGGGAATTGCCAATTATATTAATATGTATATTTCTTATTATTTATAAATGTTTTTCCAATGACTTTGTTGTATCGATTTTTTTTCTAAGATATGTGTGCACGCGCACGTGTTCTTAAATGAATTGTTTGCCATTCAAATTATCTTACATGAACCATCGAGGCATGTTATTTTTAATGACTTATGTTTACTTATATGTATCAATAATCATATATAAATGTGAAATATAAGTTTTGAAATAGAACTCCTTGCAAACAAAGGTGCTATCCTTACTAAAGAAATTGTAATAATTTACTTGATAAATGTTATGTGAATTATTCCCTATTCACAATGCATTATTCACTATTAAGGCTAATGATAAATGTGTCAAAGGTAAATGATTTGATCTTTTTGAAGCATAAGATATGTGATTTCTCAATTGATAGTTTTCATAAATTTATATGCTAAAATCAATTAATGGTTGTAACTGCAATTATATCATATTGAAAATCAACAAGGCACAAAGTCAATTATTCATTGTTTACATATAAAATGCACTACTATGAATGCATAAATGTGATATGTAATTTTTTAGATAAAAATATATTGTAAATAATTTTGCATTTCTTAAAAAAAACATATATGATGATAATGATTGATAAGTGGATTATCAAGGTTTGATTACATACTATCATGGATGAATTATGTCATTGAACTTTTTGAATAGTAAGGCATCTAATTTCATTATTTAAAGCCGTTTTTTTGTAAATTTATATTTTAAATAAACTGAAATCATATCGCTTGAGCTATAATTATATTACTGACTTGTACTTAGTTATGTCCATTAATATGAGTGCATAAATGTGATTTATAATAGCCATATACTATGATGCATTTTTTTCTTCGAAAAATAAGTCTTTTAATTTCTTGATAATAAGTATTAAGTGGACTATTTAGGCTAACAGGTGATGGCTCATAAGTGAATACTACTTTTTAAATTGTAGGGCATTCAATTTTTAACCCATATTTTTTTTTGCATATATTCTTGAATCAACTATTTGTATATGCAATCATCTCATCTCATTTAATTTAATAAGGAATCCATTTATTGACTTTTATTTGTCTATTACATAATCTATTAAGAGTGTATTAATCTCATATTGTATTGTTTTGAAACAAAACAATATGAAAAACAAAATTCTCTTCTTAATAAAACATGGAATAATTAATTAACAATGTGTTAAGTGGACCATCTAGACTCATTAAAGAGATGGGTAAAAAATGGTTGTATTTAAATTTTTTGCACCATAAGACATTGATTTTCCAATCCACATTAGCATTTTGTCATTTTCAATTCCTAAATAGTTTATTTGTGGTTTAAATAATTTCATAGAATCCAATATGACTTGAAGAATTCTATTTGGCTATATGCATTGATAGAAGTTCATAAATGTGATGCAATTTTTAAATGTAACTCTTAATGTAAGTAAATATATATATTTTACAAAACACATTATAAGTAATTGATAATGAGTTTTAAGTGGTCTATATAAATCCATTTATCGACTTTTATTTTTATATCATGAAGTTTAATCTAAGTGTGTAAATGTGACACTTTTTTTTAAAAATAAAACTCCATGTAATATGGAATGGTTTTCCTAACAACACATGGAATAATTAATTGGTAATGAATGTTAAGTAGATTGCTAAAGTTATTTCAAGGTACAGGTTATAGATAAGTGTACTTAAACTTTATGCAACATATGACATTTGATTTTCCCACCTTTATTAACATTTGGTAAATTTCAATTCTTAAATAAATTATTTGTAATTGAAATAATCTCATAGAAACCAACAAGACAAGTATGTCTTAAATTATGTTTAGAATGTATGTATGTATAAATGGAATTTATTTTTGAAATAAAGATCTCAAAGTTAGTAAAAAATATATTTTTTAGAAAATTAATAATTTAAAATCAATTATTTATGAGTTCTAACTAGTTTATTCTATTTTGAATTGACAACTTTTTCTAACTATGCATTATTAAATCAATTATTCCTATATGTAATCATGTCATATAAGTCAATAAGTCAAGAAAGCATTAATTGATTTTTATTTAACTATCATGTGGTTTAATATGAATGTATAAATGTGAAATTGTTATTTCTAGAATAAAAAACCATGTAAAGAAAATGAATTTTCTAATAAAACATGGATTAATAAATTCACCACGAGCATTAAGTAGACTATTTAATCTCATTCAAGAGATGGGCCATAAATGGATGCCTTTAAACTTTTTACACCATATGACATGCTTTTCCCATCAATATTAACATTTTGTAAATTTGAATTCTTAAATAAACTATTTATACTTAAAATAATCTCATAGAATCCAACAAGACTCGAAAGTTATTTATTGAATTTCATTTAGTTATATGTATTCATATAAGTTTATAAATGTAATTTATTTTTGAAATAAAGCTATTAATGCAAGTAAAGATTTATCTTATACAAAACTATTTAGGATTAATTGATAATCAACTTTAAGTGGTTTATTCAGGCTAGATGAAAAATCAAGTGTCATAGATGAATGCCTTTTAATACATATTTAATCTTCAAAATCAATATCTTAATGATAATTTATTTGTATTTACATTAAGTATTTAATAATTAAAGAACACCGGGACTTATATAAATTTCAACTAAAATACATGAGTTATGTTTCACATTTATTTCTCCCCCATTAAAAATGCATATCATTTTCTCTTCTTAGTGAAAGTAATGGTCAATCATGATTTTCCATACAATTGGTTGACACTAAATTTACATTGAGACTATTATTGGTTTTGACAATGTTTAGAAGAAGAGATCATTATCCATATTACCATTAACTGTGCTAATATTTGAAAACCCTTGCCTCCACTACTTACAAGAAGTCACCACTAAAGTTTCTTGTTTACTTCAATTTGTGACACTGTCCATCATAATGGAATGACTTGAATACCCATTTAAGAAATCTCATTTGATGTACTTGGATTTGAGTGGAGATAGATCAATGGTACCTAACCTTCTTGAAATACCTAGATCAACAATGTATAACTTTTATAGTGGATGCCTGCATGCTATGAAGATGAATGATGACCCCCTCATTAGTGTTTCATAAAGGCACAAAGGGCCCGTAGGAAATTGAGCACAAGAACATTTTACTAAGGTTTAGTAGACTAGTCTAAATGCAATGCAAGGGACACCTATCCTTGTCATTTACAATAAGATCCTCACATCACCATCATTCAATCAACAAATCCCTCGTAGGTTGGGGGAAAGGGGGTTAGAGTTGCCAGACATAAAATTTAAACATAGAGGAATCTAGCATGTTATCCATAACTATAATATCTTTATTGGATGTTTGACATACTAATATGATTTAGCTTAAATCAATTTCTTCTAAGAGTTTGATTTCACACTCCTATTGTGTATTGATACTATTGTACATAACAACCCCATGTTTGACCTATTCATGATCTCTAATTGGTTTGAAATTACTTGCAAATTATTTTAATGTTGAATCAAGTTAATATGGCGATTTACAAAAGAATGAATGTTGTTGAAGGCCTTGTAATAAAATACTTCCAAATTTAATGAAATATGTGTTAATAGAGAAAAGAAATCATACACATGAAACACAGAAGAATGCTCCAGGGAAAGTGTCAGCTAAAAACCCCACTATTTGTATTATCATACAAGTGGAAATATTTTAGGGTTACGCAAAGATTTAGCTCACAAGCTATCCAACTCTTAGTACAATCCCTCACTGTTGCTCATAGACAAAATAGACAACACATATGCCTTCCTTCAATCCTCCAAGCCTCCTATTTCCTTGCGCAATTTCTCCTGGGTCCTCAAGCTGCCACCTGTGTGTAATAATCCCTCACACACTACTCTGACATCTGAAATAACTGCGCAATCTTGAAGGAGTGAATTCCTTCTGCATGGATGAGTTTCCTTTATAGGAAACTTCCTCCAACTGATAGTACATTGTCCCTTCCTTTAATCTCAACTGTGTCTTTCTCTAAACTGACATGCATGAGTTATTTATGAGAGAATATTCAGTTATCTAGAGAACACTAGTTGAATGCATGCATGCATTAACTCACTGAACTCACTATTAGTTCCTCCAACTTTTTGGAACTAATTTAACTAGACTTAACTCAGTTAACTGAGATAACTAATTAAAACTCAAATACAACTCACCCTTGTCTCCTTAATTAAGGGATACCTTCCTCAATCAAAGGGATAATTGTTGCATGTCTTCACAAGGACTTCTTGTTTGATTTTCTCCAACTAATTAACTCAAGATGAATTAATCAATTATTTTTCAAACAGCGGCTAAGATCAAATTTGAATTTTGATTCTCAATTTTAGTTCAGGGACTAAATAAAATTGGAATGTATCCCGAAATCCTATTTAAAGCAATGCTATTTTTATCATTTCTATTTTATCATTCCTTGTTGCTATTTCCAACATTAGTACATGAAATTTTATTTATGGCAATGCTATTTATAGAATTTCTGTTTTTAGCATTTCTTTTTGCTATTTTCAATAGTTATTCCCATGGTTGCAATTCAAATGGGTGGTGTTGATGTTGTATAGGGGTCCAATGGTTGCAATCATTGAGAATTGTGGCCCTTAATTTCCAAGGTATTTCATAAGATTTTTCCTAGAAGGAAAGGAAACTAAGCTTAGATGTATCCTAGGGAAACCTAGTAAAGTGATAGCTCTAATAACATGACAACATTGCTAAAAAGGGGACACCAAGGTGTAGTTGCACTATTGTGTTCATTCTATGTTCAAACATCTCTATCCTCTACTCTATTGGATCTTTAAGAAGTTATCAACATTCATGCTAAGGTATTTGGAGAAATGACTAAGGGTCTTCCACTTGTCCAAAAACATGACCATGCTATTGATTTTCAACCTAGAAGTGTACTACGTAACATTATGCCTTACATATATCCACATGCACAAAAGAATGATATTGATTGTATGGTTCAAGAAACGTTAGAGGCAGACATCATTCAACCTAGTTAGAATGATTTCTTTTCACCAATTAGGATGGTTCTCAAAAAGGATGGTTCATAGCATATGTGTCCGGTTTATAGATAGCTCAACAATATGATAATCAAAGATAAGTTTCCTATTTTTGTCATTGATTAATTGTTAGATGAATTACACAGAGAATATATCTATATTAAGTTGCATCTTCATTTTGGATATCATCAAATCATAATGAGGCAAAAAGAAATTATAAAAACAACCTTTAGAACACACAAAGGTGATTATGAGTTTTTAGTTATTCCATTTGGACTTAAAAATGCACCTTCGACATTTGAAAGCTTGATGCATTCTATTTTCAAACCTTTCCTTAGAAAATTTGTTCTAGTATTTCTTTTATTACATACTAATTTACAACAAATCTTGGGAAGGGCACGTACAACATGTTGGCAAGGCCTTAACATTATTGGAAGAGAAATAACTATATGCAAAGCCTTCCAAGTGTGCCTTTAGGTTTCAAGAAGTTGAATATTTGGGTCATATCAAGGTAGATCCTAACAAAATCAAATTTATGAGGGAATGGACAATCCCAAATACTTTGAAGAAACTTAGAGGGTTCTTAGGATTGACAAGACATTACCACAATGCTTTTAAGAATTATGGTTAAATAGAAACACCTCTAACAAAATTATTGAAGACGGAATCATTTTTGTAACACCCTCCTCCCACATATACCCAAGTAACTGACCAATTGGGGTAAACATGTGATGAGAAGTTACTGTGATATGATTCGCCTCCCTATTTGTCTGTTAAGGAAGTGGAACTAGCGAAACACATCACATAGACCTTCCACATCAACAATGTAACTCCCATGAGCCATCCCAACCTCTCAAGTAGTCAACCCTTGAGCCCAACTGAAGTTTTAATGCATCAAACCCTTGGATTCTCCCTTGGTATGGACCAACATGCATCCAGGAGGCTCCACACACTCCCATAGTAAGGGAAAGCAAGCGTTCGGGGAATTTTTTTTATCTAGTGTTGTTCCCATGACTCCCAGATTTGTGCAACTTTTTCAGGCCTAGAGCCAAAGTCACTGCTTCGAACTCAATCACACCTTCAGAAATGAAATTTCGCAGTGGAATAAAGATACATTCTAAAAAAATTGACAAGGACTAGACTGGACCCCTATTAGCCATGATAGGCATTTCATCAAACATGTCACAAACATGAAATCTAGAGGTCTTAATAGCAAAACTGAGCATATGGATCTCATAATTATCTGAGAATCACTAAGAAGCATTGATGTGTCAACACATTAGCTACAATTTCATCTATCAGGCCATAGATACATTGTTCATTCATTTACAAGTAAAAACATGATGAGAGCCATACATAGCCACTACCATAATACATGTTCATAACTAACATAATAACAATAGAAATACCAAGGAACTAATTTGCTTGTGAGTGTTATTTAGGATCTTGCATCATCATTTTGACTTGCATTAGCTTAGTTTGCATTGTAAGCATTCTTAGTCTTTTTAGATTTTGGGTGTGTGTGGATTGTTTCAGAAAAGAAAAGAAAATTATTTTGCTTATATATAGGTTCTCGTAGAACCCAAGTAGAAATCGCTCTTCATCGAAGAAAATGACTGCATCCATATAGTTAATTTTCTATTGATTTCTTTTGCGTCATAAAACATCATCAGTTTCACTCTCATAATCCCCCCTGACTTAAAGAACAACTATATAAAATCAAGTGATCTAATAAAATGAACGAGAACTTTTATTGTTGTCATTAATAAACACCAACAAGTTTAGGTTCACTAGGGCCTTGGAATATGTGAGTGGAGAGTTAACTCTCCAAGGCTACTCAAATTATAAAACTTAGAAGTTGAATAAAGAGCCAAACCTAATATTGTTAGGAACATCGGGAAAGCTCTGTGACTGGGAGTTAAACACAAGGGAGAGTGAAGACAAGGAAGAGAGATACCCCCTCTCCTACTTATTGGATCCCGCCTCACAATTGTTCCGCCAAGATTTTGATACGAGTTGGTATCCATAGTTGCCTTTCCTAGGGATTGCATAGATGGCTACGGAAGGGAATCCCGCGGCACCTTAGGCTAACGTTGCATCACATTCAGTAGTACTTCTGGAGGGTACCCTTGCAAAGCTTGGGTGCTTTCACCAGCAAAGGTTGTTGCTTGGAGGTCAGTGTAACTGCTCTTGATACCTTCGCTAGTAGGCCCGAAGCGTAATTACCCCAGACTATTTTCGGAAAGCCTTGATTTTGACTTCCTTGTATTTTGGTGTCCGGTCCTAATCACCCGAAATACTTGAAAATTGTTTCATTTCTTGTATCTTTAGGGACTTTTAGAGAGTTCACTTTGCTCCTAGTTGGCCTAGCTTTAATTTTTTTGAGTCTTTAAATATATCTCTTAAAAATAATTCAAAGTGGTTGATCGACTGACTCATTGGTCCAGGAGACTTCTTGGGTTATCACCTATGAGTCCTGAGCCTTTGCCTCAAAGGCATAGGAGAAATCCTGCTAGTGGTTTTCAACCGATGGCAGCAAGCTTATCGAAGATTGATCCTCCAATTGGAGTTATTGATTGACAAGATAGACCTGGTACAAGTAGGGAGTTAGAGAGGAAAACTCTAGTTCTTTCACGAGTCCTCTTCCAATTGGAAGAAAATATTGAGCTTGAAGAGATTTCTAAGTCCAATGCTGCTCCTAATTCTCCTCTTCCTCCTGATTATCTAGATGTTTTATTATACGTTAAGACTCCGACCAACAGGCCTTCAAACCCAGGTCATCGATATTTTCCTTCGGTGAACACTACTGGAAGCATGGCATCCACGACAAGTGTTATGAGTATGCAAACTCTTGTATCCGTAAAATGAGGAGGAACCATTTCTATACCTTTTGTTACTCCTAGCACTGCTATATTTGGTTCTACTTCCATTCCATCTTTGAGTGGAAGTTGTCAAGTTGTTGCCTCTAGCATTGGCTTTTTTCCTTTTCGAATACTGACCAGCGTGATTCCTTCAGTTCCTTTAAGTATTCCATCAGCTGCCTCCACGTCCATGGCAAGTGGATCATCTACTTTTCAGGGTTTCCCTTTTAGGGGTGGTCATATCCCACATTCAACTCCAACTTTTGGATCGATGCCTCTTTCCTTTACAGGTCAAAGTTATAATCTGTTTCAAAGTTGGGCAAACACTGCGATTAGTGGGTTAGGAGTTAGGAATCAATATTATTTAGGCCAACAAGGGAATATGTCGTATTCTTTTGTCAGTTCTTTCTAGAACGTTTCTCCCTATGCTAATGCATGGAACCCTTACCAAGGGCTCTCTGCTTCTTTTAACACTTCTCTAGGGGGCAACTTTACTAGTTACAGAGGTTTTTCGGCAAGAGTTGGTCAAACTCCGGTTTTTTCTGGACCACAAGGAGCTCCTTATGGTTCAGTTGGGTCTACGAGTTACTTCAGGCAACCTGGTCCCTTCACAAATCGAGGCCATTCTTTTCAGAACATTGGGTGTTCTGCCCACACTGGGTGGAATCCTTAGGGTCCACCACGACTCCCGTTTTTGGCAATGTTAAACTTGCCAGATCTCTCTAAATTGACTAATGATCTTGATTAGGTATAACCCGGTTTGGCCTCGGGTCCCCACCAAAATTCCCTCAGATATACCAAAATTCGAGGGGAAGAAAAGAAGAGTGAAAAATTGGAGTTTGTGCATACAGATGTATGGGGACCTGCTCAGGTATCATCTCTCGATGGCTCTCGTTATTATGTTACGTTTATTGATGATGCAACTAGAAAGACTTGGATTTATTGTATTTGAAATAAATCTGATGTGTTTGATACTTTCAAGAAATGGAAAGCTTTGGTTGAAAATGAGACAGGAAAAAGGTTGAAGTGTTTCAGATCAGAAAATGGAGGTGAATATTGCAGCAAAGAGTTTGATATGTACTTTTCAGAGAATGGAATTTGGAGAGAGAAGATAGTTCCAGGAACACCACAAGAAAATGGTATGTTAGAAAGGATGAACAAGACAATCATGGAGCGTGCAAGGTGCATGATATTGCATGAAGGATTGCCTTTAGAATTCTGGGCAGATGCTATAGATACTATTATTTATCTAATAAACAAAGGGCCTTCAAGTTCCTTGGATGGTGGTATTCTAGAGGAGGCATGGATAGGTAAAAAGGTAAATTACTCATTTTTAAAAACTTTTGGTTGTGAAGCCTTTGTCCACATTAATAAAGAAAATAGAACAAAGCTTGAGGCAAGATCAAAGAAATGTACCTTTATTGGATATGGTGTTAATTATTTTGGTTATCACTTTTATGATTATGAAAAACACAAAATCATTAGGAGCTGAGATGTAATATTCAATGAAAAGGTTTTGTATAAGGACCAACTGCAGGAAACGAAACAGGAAAAAGAAAACAAAGAATACATAGTGCTTGATGAGATCATAGAAAAAGTGATGGTTCCTAAAAATCATAATGATAAACAACTACAACAAAAACCATAATAGCAATAATCACCTCAAACACGTGAAAGTGGTGTTAGAAGATATACCAGGATAGGTAGACCCCCTGAACAATACTCTCCTTCATTATATTATGTATTGTTGACTGATTCTGGTGAACCAGAATGTTATGAAGAAGCATTGTAGGCAGAAACCAAGAAGAAGTGGGAGCAAACCATGAAAGAAGAGATGGAATCTTTAACACGTAACCAGACTTGGGATTTAGTCAGGTTGCCTATAGGTAAAACGGGATTGCAAAATAAATGGGTTTATAGGTTGAAGGAAGAATATGGAGGTAGAAAAAGGTATAAAGCTAGACTTGTGGTGAAAGGGTTTGCACAAAAAAGGGTATAGACTTTGATGAGATATTTTCCCCTGTTGTTAAAATGACTTCAATCCGAACTATTTTAAGTCTAGTAGCAGCTAAAGATTTGCATCTTGAGCAGTTAGATGTGGAGACAACCTTTCTCCATGGTGATTTGGAGGAAGAGATATATATGCAATAGCCACAAGGATATGAGGTAAAAGGGAAGGAGAAACTAGTGTGCAGGTTGAAGAAGAGTTTGTATGGCTTAAAACAGGCTCCAAGGTAGTGGTATTCTAAAATTTGATAGGTATATGTCTGAAACAAGGTTATACTAGATGTCACTCTGATCATTGTGTTTATCTCAAAAGGAAAAATGATGGAAACTATATTATATTGTTATTATATGTAGATGGCATGCTTGTTGCAGGTTCTAACATGCAGGAAATAAATGTACTCAAAAGAAAATTTGAAAACTCATTTGCAATGAAGGATTTGGGTGCTGCAAAACAAATCCTTGGTATGAGAATAACTAGAGACAAGAAGAATCACAAATTAACAATATCTCATAGTGAGTACGTACAAAAGGTGTTGAAAGGGTTTAATATGCAGAATGCAAAACCAGTTAGTATACCTTTGCATAGCCATTTCAAAATAAGTAAGGAAATGTGTCCCAAGACTCAGGAAGAAATGGATTATATGTCTAAAGTTCCATATGCATCAGCATTTGGAAGCTTAATGTATGCAATGGTTTGCACAAAAGTAAGATCAAGACGTGGAAAGACTTATCGGAGGCATAGCCTCTCTAGCTTGTAGTTCCCTCTATCTAGTAGCTTACGGATTCGTACCCTTTTCAAAGCTATTCAGCTCACCTAGCGATTGAGTCAGCCCTAAGAGAGTGTAGCTCTTTCATATGGCATTACTTCACTTCAATTAGAACCAACTCCACGAAGTGGGCAGGCTGGAAGGGTGCGTTAGCACACTC
>APFE030739338.1:157962-195521 GCA_000404065.3 Pinus taeda | reverse complement strand
AAGGTTATGAAGTGATTGGGGTCATAAGGTTTCCAGAGGAAACTGGTCTTTAGGCCAAGGCCTTCTAGCATTTTGTTTGCCTCTTGCCAGCCTTCCTCCCTTTTGTTATAAATAAAGTGGCCCAATTGGTTTCTTACCTTCAGCGGTGCTTTCTTGCCTTTGCCTGAAAAATTATTCACATCAGCATTCCCAAACTGCCTGAAGTATTCAAGGGCAAACAACCTCAGAGGCACATATTTGGGCAGTCTGTATGGGGGCAACTCACAGCCGTATATTCTAATAACGGTGTGATTTTGGTAAAAATACCAATCCCCAATGCTGTATACCTTGGACAACTGAAGGATCCTCTGCATCTCTTTGGTTAGTCTTGGAGGAGGTGAGCTCAGGAGAAGAGACATGGCTGGGTGGATAAAAAGGTCTATAAACTCACAGTAAGTGTATGGAGAATAGGCTATGCAGTGAATAGCTGAGGTCCAATACACCACTGACCTTGGATTTCCTTGTGCATCCACTCTTTTCATAGCAAAAGAAAATTTCTCATGTTGGTAGTATAAAATCAAGTGGTAGATGTAGGAGTATCTGAACACCCTTTCCCTTGATAGGTTCATCAATTGCTCATGCATTTTGTCTAATATATAGGTGGCATAGTCATAGCAGATTGGATTTTTGCCAGGGGAAAACATGAGCATCATCACCAGCACAGTTTCATCAACATACTCAATTGAGTTATAACCCAGAATGGGACTGATCATATCTACAAGGTCCCTGCCCAATTTGTTGAGGTAAAGATGAGAAATGGGAGGGTACTGCACAGTATCAGAATTAATATATAGTTGGTTCAGCTTGGTAATCTGAGCATCTGTCATCTTAGCTCCTTGCTTTATCAGATCAATCAAAGAAGGAACCAATTTCTTCTCAGTTTTGAATTGCAGCATCTCTCTGATGGCCTCAGGGGTAATATAGAAAACAACTGAGCCTGAAGGGTCAAGCACAACCCTCTGAGTGGCATCATAACCATCAGCACACAGGTGAATTAGGTCAGGAAATGGATTGACCTGAGGAAGCTTGAAGATTGGGAGGAAGGAACCCCAAATGCCCAATACATCTGTTCCATTCTCATGTTTAATCTTTAATTCATTTAACAGGTGGATGTGGAACTTGCTGTGCATTAGAAATTCCTCTGAGATTTGATAATCCAAATCTGCTAATGCCTGCCACTCCAATTCTCTCTGAGGGGCATTTAAAGGGGCAAAATTGAGGGCCACAGGTGCTACTGGTGTATCCATGTTTACTTTAAAACTCTCCTTATATGTAAATTAGTGTTACTGTGCAGAGTAACAGAAAAGAGTGTTTCTTGGAAGGAGAGGTGACTTATTGAGAAACAGAGGACAAAAGGGTCAATTGCAGCATTTGAAATACTACACAAAGCACTAAAAAGGGAAAATACTTGTCCTTAACAGACTTTTCCATAGTAATTTGGTGTAGTTCGGGTTCCCTGTTCACGATTGCGTGAATAGAATGCAGGTTTTGCGAAAGCTTTGGTAAACAAGGCTTAGCCAGTGAATTTCGACCTTGTAATTTCAAATGGGAACTAGGCACAGGGGATTTGCCGGTCAGTTATATGTTTTTCTATGTTTTAAGTTACTTTAGGCGATTTACAGACAAAACCAGGCGTAGAGAGGATTGACGGGGATAAATACCTGGTACACTGACAGTCCTGGTCACGAATGCAAGTGGATTGGCGCGCCGATTGCCTCCAGGTCAAATTCAGTAGGTTGGCATGAGTTTGGACGTAAAATGCATGCAGAAGACACAACATTCGTTTCTGCAAAAAGTGTAAAAAACGGGAAATTTTGGCCAAAGTATGGATTTTTTGGAACATTGGCACCTTTCTTGGATGACGTCAGCATGACGTCATCGGGTGGGGTCAAGGTTGGATGACGTCAGCATGACGTCATCAGGTGACGTGGAGGCTTAAGAGTGGTCCACGGGGATGGTGAGGTGGTGGACAGGTGGAGCAATGGCGGACGGGGGTGCTGACGCGGCGATGACGTAGCAATGATGCTGGCAATGATGTTGGCAAGGCGGGTTGGCGGAGACCAGAAACCGTAGGCGGTATGATATCGCACCGCCTTCCATATAGAAGCGAAATTGTTAGAGGGGGCTCCGATACGCTGTGGGGGTGACGCATGGCCGAGGCCTGACGTCACCCTCTGACAGATATCGGAAGGTGATCTACGGATGTCGGGGCCGGTCCGATATGCATGTGGACCGTTGGATGAAAGGCGCCCAATCGGACGGTCGACGGGTCAATAACTTGTCCGGACGATACAGCGTCGGGCGGGTAATAAAATATTGATTTTTCATGAAATTTGTGCCTGGCGGGACTTTGGAATATTGGCGGATTTGTATGGTTTTTAAATGTATTTCTTTATAAAATCGCACATAGCTGCAAGACTTTGGATAAGTTGGAAAAAGTGGGTTTTTCATGTAATTTTGCCGTTTGAGCGGGTTAGGGGTGAAAATGGGTTTTTTACAAGGATTTTTAGCAAATGAAGGGTTGAATAGGTTAAATGATTTCTGAAGGAGGAAAAGAGGTAAGGCTTGGGGTTCTTAAACTAACCAGATGTCAATTTGATTCCCTAGTAGTGAACATATGGCTATAATGCCAAGTGGGGGGGATATTTATAGAATGCTTGGGGTTTATACACCATAGTGTTATAATAGTAGGGAAATGGTGACATAGGGAATTTAGATAATAGAAGTTAGGGGTTAATATGGAGGGAAAAGGTGAATGAGGAGTGATATCACTAAGTTTATTTGAAAACCACTTAGCTTAGGGAGTAGATCAAAATGAAAAGAATTTTAGACAAGAAATGTGGCTCTTAAAGGAAACCAAAACCAACATGAAACCTTGAATTCTTTCATAAACACAATTGGTGTATGGATGTTAGTGATGAGTGTAAAACAGGAAAAGAGGAAGTTAGACATGCTCCATTGTGTTGTTTTCCTTATGTTGACCAGCAAGATTCAGTTTGAAAGGAATACCACTTCTGCAACCCCATCTACCTACCCATCTACTTGCCTAGCATTTTTTGTTTCTTCTTGGAGGGTGCACTTGGACTTGTAGACCCTTATGTGCTTTTCTTTTGCATGGCTTTCTTTTGATTGCCTATTTTAACACTACCCTTATTGTCCAGGCCCAGATTAAGCAGTGGGAACCTGTTTCTCTGGCCTACTATTGGTTCTGCCAAGATTAAACAGTTTGACAGGACTTCTTTCTCTATTCTACAACGGAAAATTGAAACATGGCATGATCCAGATTAGACTGTTGGAACATCCATCAAAATTTAGTAAACATGAAGCTATGTACACACCTTGTCTTCTCTTGGAAATATGGGATCTTTGTATCAGCAAAGCAGAGCATATTTGGCATTTGAATTTTCCAATCATGAAATATGAAACCTATTGGTATAGGTATCCAACACATTGTACATTCTGAGATTTTCATATTGAATTCTGAGAGATTGTAGTTGTGCACGTTTTACTTGATCGTCTCCTTCATAGCTTAGAATGATCTTGTCCCATATTTCTTTCGTGGTTTTGAGCTGCATAACCTTGACAAATTCTGATTGAGATAAACTCCCTAATAGAGTATTGACAACCTTTGCATTTGTTTCATACTACTTCTTACTAACCATATCTATAGCAGTTGCTGATGGAAATATGTATCTTGCTTCCACAATATCCCAAACTTCTGTACCAAGAGATTGAAGATAGGCTATGGTTCTTACCTTCCAATAGACGAAGTTTCTCCCATCAAAGATTGGTGGCCTGATAAATGCCTCTTTTTTGTAGTTGCTTATGATGATAGATCTTCCTTCAAGCAATCAAGCTTCTTCTGAAGGACCTACTTTGATACCAATTGTTGGAAATAATACTGAGACGGCGGGTAAATCAGTATTATCAAATCAATTATTTTTCATTTTCATACTCAGATATATATACGCTACTTCGGTTATGGGAAACTACGTATATACGCTACTATGTCTAAGGCAACCAACGTATATTAGTAAACTTATGATTCATTAAATGTGGATCTTTAATTAGTGCATCAGAACGTCATTAACCATAAGAACAATAAACAAGTGCAGTAAAACAAAACAAATCATCACACACATGGACATAAGATATAAGGTGGAAACCCAATGTGGGTGAAAACCACCTGCTACAATTCGTCTCTATCTTCTTTTAATAAGAAAATTCTTCTTACAATATTTCTATATTGGTGCATTCTTATACCAGTATACAGGCTTCTACCTGTAGAAGGCTACAACCTTATCTCATTCTCTAGCTTCTCCTGGAAGGGAGCTACAACCCCCTTAGCTCTTGTACTAGCTAATGTACTAGTACGTAAGTGCTGACGTACGAAAGGCTACTACCTTCTCTTTTTCTTCCAGGGACCATGTTTCATAAATTTTCAAACTGGATCCATCAATGACAGTAATCAAACATCAAATACATCTGCATCAACCAATGTCCTTTACTTCAATCAAAACTAAATCAAACAATTACTTCTCTGAACACTGTAACCAAAATACATTAACAGTAACCAGAAACCAATCCTGAACCCTGAACACTACAACAATAAACATAAGTAGCTAAAACATATTTCATGAGACATACACTACTTCAATATGTAGACCCTGCATGGATATGTTCTGTATTAAGGCCGACCAGCGTATATGCAGTCTTGACTTACTGAACCAACATGTATACATGCCTTTGATGTGTCGAACCTGCATACAAATCTATGAAAGATAATTTATCCTTTTCACTTATTGAAATGTTAGTTATACCCAGATTATCAGATTTATAGATCAAGTTATGCACCAAATATAACAGATCAAAATCACACAAAGATACTACTATTCAAGCCTTAAGATCTTGACCCAACAATAGAACTTATCCTTCTTCTAGTGCTCATGTTCCTCCTTTGTTTAGATCCAGCTATGCACCATAACCCAATTCTAGATCTTACTCGTCATAAGATATTCAATGCTTGAGTGAGTGCCTTTGCCTAATGATCTCTTCACCCTTTTATAGTCTTAGGCCTTACTCAATGCCATGGTTCAAAACCATAGAGAATCAATACCATGGACCCAATACCTGGGTTCAGCACTTCGGACGAAATACCATGGTCCAAAACCATAGGTCCAAATACCAAGGGCTAAATACCATGGACCAAAAATAAGTTTCCCACATGTATGCACTTTTCCTTGCATGAAAGTGCGTGCATACATACATGCACCTTTTGATCATCTATCCCGCGTGTATATGCAACTTGGTTAAGAGGAACTTGCGTATATCACTTTTTCTTTCATTCTGAGAGCTTGAACTATGATCTGTCATTTGAGTGAGTTGCCATCAAGGACAACACCTGTGTCATAGCACCAAACCTATTTCATAATGCCAACATGGTAAACAGTTGGGCCGTCGGGATGGGCGGGGGGTCAAGAGGCAGCCTGGGTAGCGGACCAATTTTCTGGGGTGGGACGGCAGGGGGTTGTGTTTTTTTATTTCTTATTTTCTTTTAATTTTTTTAAATTGTTATGTTTTAGAAAATTAATTATTATTTATTGTTTTGTTTGTTAATTTAAGCTATTTTTTGTAATTTAGTGATTTATATGTGTGTTTTTTGCAGGAAAATGGCATCAAAGAAGATTTCTATGATTCATTTTGGACCAATGAATGCTAAAATTAAAGGTGGATATTCGAAGAAAATTCTTGAATGAACCAAACCTGAGTTGATAGCTACAAATCTTTCAAGTGCCTCAAACGATAAGAAGATGATTTCATACTGGAAGAAATCAAAAGAAGTGAGACTTCCAGAAAATATATGGTATGTGAAAGAAAGAGAAGGCGAAGATGTGCAGATATATCTATATGTTGATATCCCTAATGATAGTGGAATTTATGAGGTACTGGGAAATGTCATAGACATGTGTTTGGTATCAGACAATGAAGTTGTTTACATACTTGCAAAACCAAGTCACATGACATGATTAAATATCAAATATTATATCCATTCTATGACACGATAGAGCTATCTACAAAGTTATGTAAACAAATCGTAAATGAGATTACACAAGATATTGTAATTATTGTTATTTAGTTTTGTGTTTTGCATTATTGTAACTGTGTCATTATATTTTTATAACTTAGTTTTTATTGACATATGATATTTTCTTTTGACAGAATTTTGTTGAAAGTATTTCAATTATGTTGGGAGGCATTCATTTCATAGAGAAATATTTTATGAATGTTGTTAATAGTTTCTACCCAGGGTCAGAAAAAGATATGGCAAACAAGCAAAAAGTAGTAATTCATGATGCTACAAAACTACATCCAAAGGATTAGAAAAAAATGCCTCTAGTCGATAAATCTAGCAAAGGTAGAGAAGTTACTTTTTAAGATGAGGAAGTTGAAACTAACACTGAAGCATATGTTGCCATTATTGAGGATGACATTGGAACTAATGTTAGAAGGCAGAAGAGCCATAAAATAGCAAAAGTAACAATGCCCAGGAATGTCTATTTTCCAGTTAATGATGAGAATGTTAGGAGGAAGAAAAGTAAAGTTGAACATTCTCAAGTAGTCGTTACCAACAGTGAATATCATAGTGAAACTTCAAAAGAAAGCAAGGAAATCATTACATCAAAAGCGGATTTAGAGGATGGCATTATTAAAATAAAACAAAAGGCCATTAAGCAAAACTTGACAAAGAGAAACTTAATTGAGGGTGGTCGTACATTTTAGCTTAATGTGAGACAAATCTATAAGGCAAGTCAAGGACAATGTAAATATCAAATCAGAAAGCCACACCACCTGCATGTTCACAACCTGAAGACATTGATGAGGTACAATCCATATGTGCATGTGGTTAATTATGTGCTTCTTATTGATCCAATTCAAGTTCCAAACAAAGAAGCATTTGATAAGTCAAAATGTTTTGAATACAATTATTATGTGCTTGGGGAAAACATTTTGTATAAGATCAAAGACAATTGATGGAGGAATATCCCAACAACCCACATTTTGAAACAATGAAATGTATCATTTAAGATCGTTTATTAGATATAGAAGAAAAGTTAGTGGCATGGGATCATAATTTAGATAATGAGTATAGGATGTTTATGAATTTCATCCAAAGGGTTATATTTATTCATAGTGAATTTGAAGAAAAATGTGGTGGGGATAAAATAAATGTTACTATATTTTTTGAAAGGAATGTTGTATGGAAATAAGTTATCAAATTGAGGAGAAAATCAATTAAGAAGATGATAGAGTAAATACTGATATGTTCATAGGTATTGATAACATTTTTTAGTTGGAATTTAGAACTGGAGAGATATGGGAATTGATTAATGAGCTTTTTAGCATGTGGGAGAACATTGGCATTAAAAACTAGAAGGCCAAAAGGTCTAAACCATTGATATCTAGCAACAGTAAACCAAGTCCTGAAATGAAGCAGCTTCCAGATGATATGACTATCACACCTAGGAGAGAACTGCAAGGATTTAGGGATCAAAAACTTGTCAAAGCAATATTATCTCATGTGAGGTTAGGGGAATTATCATTGGAGGAAATGTTTGAGGAATTTCAAAAGTAAGTTTGTTGAATTATTTTTCCTTATTTCTAGATTATAATTTTCTTTTCAATATAACATATTGTTCTTGGTAGTATTTGTTATACATATCATTATATTAAATTTTTTTAATTTATCTATTCAATAACAAAGTTTACATGGAAATACAAGAACAAATTGTTAACTTGTTGAATGAAGATAGTTGGGGTGATATTGTACGCAAATATCGAGATTCAAGCTCTACAACAACACTAAAAAATATTATCTTGCATTTAAAAAGCTATGTTGATTTATAGATTCATTTTTACTCATTTGTATACTACTTTTATTTTATAACTTATACATATATTTGTTTATTTTTATTAAAGATGAGGGATGCAAATGGAGCACCAGATAGTTTCAGAACCTTTATTGAAAATATTAAGATCGAAAGACTGAAGAAGCAACATCGTAAGAATGTTGAACTTGATCCAACTCTTATTCATTTCATTTGGAATGGGCTTCACACCATTCAATTTCAAGTAATACAAGGGGACTGTGAAGACATTACTAAACTCATACCTAAAATGGATTATTCCCTAGTTATTGTAGATATTCCCCATGGTTTCAATATCCCAAACATTGACTATGATAGTAACCCTTATACTTATCAAGCCCTTAGTAAAGTGGTTGTAGGATTTGTAGAAGTCACATCATCACCATTATGGAGATTTGTAACATTTCATTCAGACATGCAATTGGCAATGTTATTGTCAAGCTTCAAGGGGAAAACAAACTCAAGGATGTAGCTTACATGGTAAGACGTTGACAATGTATGTTTGCTTAACGATAAAAAATTCATTTATGTACAAGTTAATTGAAATTTTACTATTTCATGTTATAGGAAAAAGTCAAATCTTCTTAATCATGAACATCAACCATTTATAAATGATTGTGAGTTCATCCATATTGATAGTTGGGAAAAATATGATATCTATATGTCTATTCTTTTTAATTGGGTAGACAGAAAGAGTCATAACCAAGTACTGGTTTATGATGTTGTTGTGAAAAAACTAACATATGAAGACAAAGAATAAAAAGGAGAGATAGTTAATATTTATCAAAAACCACAATTATTGATTAACTATGTTATAGAAATATGCTCAAATGAAGGAGATTGGGTTCTGGATTTATTTTTTGACTCAGGTAAGTTTTATTATATGGAATTGAATTTCAATATCTTCTTTCTTAATCTATATGTCATTATACTAATTTACTTCATTATTTCTTTTGTGCTTGATAATTAGGTGCAACACTAGCATGTTAACTACAAAAAGGAAGAAATTACATTGCCATTGAAAAAGATCCAGTACAGTGCAATTTTATTCAACAAAGAATTAATACTCTTCAATTTCTTTAAGATGAAATGCAAGAAATTGGGTTGAAGAAAGGGGATTTTAGTTAATCACGTGTGGCGGAAAAGGAAAAGGAACCTCAACCACCATTACATGGAATGATTGGAAAGGCATACATTGGGAGATTCACAGACATCAAAGATCCATTAGAAGAGGAAAATGAGCAAAATAAAGAATAAAATATTGTGGAAGAAGATAATGATGAAACTCTAGAGGATGAAGAGTTTGGATTACATGATATTGTTGATTAAATTTAAGTTATGCTTGGAAACCAAGCTCATTTTTTGTAACTATTAATTAGTTATACTTGTAATGTTTTGACTTTGACATTTCATGAGAAGAATAAGCATTCAATTAATGTTGTTATGTGTTCAATATTTGTATGATATGATTTTCGCATTAATTTTTATGTGAATCATTATTTTTTGAAAAGAAAAGTGATTATTATTATTTTTTTGACAATGAAATTCATAAAAAAAAAAGACTATTATTTAACCATTTTTTGTTAAATTTTTCCTATAAAAATTGTGATTTTGACATGTCATTTCTAGCAAATATTTATCAAAATGTGTAATTTTTTAGTTACATTTATGTTGAAAATGGTTATTTTTATGTCAATTGTTAAAAATTATTGTTTTTTAGAGACAATTATTTGATGTGCATTGAAAAATTAATTAACGATATACAAATACGTAGAATATCGAAACTTTAAAATATCGACCTTATTCTTTAAATATGCAAAACAATAAAAACCTCACTACAAAAAATAAATAAATAAATAAATATGAAAATATGAAAAAGAAGACCACTTCAAAAATTATTAAATTTAGAAAATAATTATTCTCATTTCTTACATCAGAAAACTTGAAGTTAAAAAATAGGTCTTTAAAAAAAAGGGCGTGATGCAGAATAAACAGTTTTTAAAATCAACATGCAAATCACTAACTTTCTAAAACGTAATGTAGATAAAAAAAATTAAAGTGACAAAAACTATGCTAAAAAAATGTCTATTCTACATTGTCACTTTTCAAAATTAGGTCAATTTTTTGCTACCTCTACGAAACGGGTAATCGTATCAGTTCCCGTTTCGAAGTTTACATTGTTATTTGAGATTTTACTATTCAAATGAAAAATGTACCATGTTTTGTAATTTGAAATATTACTATTCATTAAATAACTTGACAAAAGAACTTTAAACAGACCAAAGAATCATATACTAACATTATAAGAATCTTCATGAAAAATGTACCAACTAAATGCAAATTTATTTTCATTGCTTCATATTCATGATCTTAAATATGTAAAACCTTTAAGCATCAAACCATGCATCATGCAAATTGTACCATGTTTTATAATTCAATTATAAGAATCATTGAATGCAAAATGTATGTAAAATCCAAAATTAGCATATTAAAGATCAATTCATATTAAATATTCTATTTAAAATATGTCCAAAATTTATATCTTTATAAAGTAAATATATAATAAAAAGTTGCCAAATAAAAATATGCATCAAAGAGATCAATTCATAATAAAGAGTTTTACTTAAATATGTCCAAAATTTATATTCATAATAAAATTAAATATAATAAAAGTCTGTCAAACAATTTTTTTTATCAAAGACAATCTCATTGCAATATATAATCTATAAGCATCCTCGTGCTCTCATCATAATCATGTGTTCGCTGCACAACATGTGTAATATGCATATATACATAAGGTTTTGCACTTCAAAATTAAATTTTAATCTTTGAAAATTAAATTAGATTCTAATCATAAAAAAAAACTATAAAAGGTTTCAAATTCCATGCAATACCTCATGGTGTTCCCCCTCCATTGCACCCTCATGGTGTTTGCCATGGATTGCACCCTCCTGGATACCTCCTGGATACCATGTACAATACATGTACATATATATATTAAAAATTTAAAATTGCACATGAAAATCCATAAACTCGTAATATTTAAAAAAATCAAGTATCAACTTCTTCAAATTGTCTAGATGATTCAATCCTTGTAACTTACTCAAGTTTCAAATTCCATGTAATACCTTATGGTGTTCCCCCTGTATTTCACCTTCATGGATTCCTTGTAAAATACATATACATGCATATATTAAAATTTAAAATTGCACATGAAAATGCATAAACT
Source organism: Pinus taeda (assembly GCA_000404065.3). Lineage (NCBI taxonomy): Eukaryota > Viridiplantae > Streptophyta > Pinopsida > Pinales > Pinaceae > Pinus > Pinus taeda. Next base: position 184,328 of record APFE030739338.1, on the reverse strand, counting down.
CACAATATTAAAAAAAATGTTAAACATTTTTTTCAAATTGTTTAGACGATCCTATCCCCGTCACTAACTCCATCGCTAAAGACCCTAGAGAATGAAAATCATCTCCACATACCTAAAATTTGAAAATTTGAAAATTTTAAGATAGAGATCTCATTTTTTAATGAAACTTGCTTCAATTTATAACAAGACAAAAGTGAACTATGTTGAAATAAGGAATTACTGAGAGGGTAGTGAATCAATAATTATGAGATTCTTTTTATTTTTCTGTTATGCTTACAGTTCCATCTTATCTTCTTTTTCTTGTGAGAGCATTCATTCACAAAAACAGTGAACAACAATTTTGAACACATATTTTCACACAACAATCACATGAACAACACACACATTTGAATCAATGTTTTTCACATGGAAACCGAGAGGGAAAAACCACCAATTTTTTGTTTGTTTATGAGGTAAATTAAGCACCCACTTAGTTACATCTGTTTGTTTGTGAGAACCCCCTCACTGGAGGCAAGAACCCCCTTTTGTAAGAAAGCACCAACTTTCCAAGAGTCACCAACCTCTTCAGAGTGCAGGCACCAACCTTCTCTTGCCACTGTTCTACTATTTCATACAATTTTCAAACTAAAAATAGAGGCATACAAATTACAAGTAAAATGCCAAAATGGTTGGTAACATATTCAACTTCTGGAATCCGTCTTTTTTTCTTTCATGCAAAAGTTCTTTACTTATTACTCACAACAAAATCTCCTCAGCACTCTGCTTCCTCCATTAAGGGTTCTCTGATGACTTCTCTTTAGAACTACCATCACTATTATCCACACAACACTCTTGCTACACTTGTTGTTGTATCACATAGTATGCTCCTTGGTGTTTCGACCTCTCTGTCTCTACTTACACCTCTCACTTCTCAACAGTTTAGCAATCTTCTCAACTCCCCCATCTACTCAATTGTAGGCGATGGTTTTGTTTCATTGAGGAACTCTGTGCAAGGAAGTCTTCAACGTTTGTAGTTTTGCTGCCCAAATGTACTTTTACATGGATTCCTTTGTTGTTTTGTCTCCTTGTAGTTTCTTGTCACACTACCAAATCAGAGACAGTCCATGCAGTTCTTTATCATCTAATTGCGTAGAGCTCCATGCTAATACATTAATTCTCAGGTCACCTACACACTCCTCCGAGAGCCCCATTCTAATTTATCTCTTCATATAACTTGATAGTTCATACAAGTGACCACTCTAATTCTCATTTAATGGAACTAGTCGTGTACGCAAAGCAAACAATTATTTCCCTCATTCACCCAAATTGTCTTTGACAAAAATTTCATCCTTGATTCCTTGTTACAGAGTCTTCTACATGTTTATCCCATTTTAATGATCAACTCCTCTGATCCTCCATTCAGTTCCATAACTGCCGACCGATACGTCCTTTAACTATTTGTACTACTTCATCTGAGAAATGTCATATCGTAATTTTACAGAGGTAAAACGTTACGATACTTCTCAATCATGATATCCTCAACTCCCTTGGAACTTAGCTCCTTTAGCATTTTAATTCTCATATGACCAAGAGTTGTGACAGGTGGTATAGCCCTTGGGTGCTACAATATTGGAGCCACCATATCTCGTAACATTTATTTAAATGATGTTATGAAGTCACGAGGCTCAGAGATCCTTTCGCTTGGCACTTTCCTATTTTTCCTCCATGGGGCTAGGTGTTGTAACCAATGGCTTAGATTTTAAGTTCTAAGGCCTTTTGTTTCTGTCAGCGACCAATCTTCCTTTGTTAACTGCTCTATGCCATTGGTTCTTTAGATTCTAATGACCAAGTCCCAAACTAATATCGAAATCCACTTCCATCGTAACTTTTCCAAAAACCATCCTCTGATATGACGACCTCTGATATGGCATCATTACTCCATTTTCTTTGGCATTCCTTGGTGCTTTTTAGTACTATCAAAACTATCAGATATCATAACTTCTCAGGGTTCCTCCCTTAAGAAGTTATGATATTCTAATATCCAATATGTCGATGTCCTGATATTTTGATATACTAGCCTCAGGGGTTTTGTTATCCAATATGTTAATGTCTTGATGTTCCGATGTGTGGATCTATGAGGTTTCGATATTGCATCCTTCTTAAGGCTTCAAATTCCTGGATTTTGGAAAACCATATCTTTTGATCTAGGATTCCATTTTTGGACCTCCGCATATTGTTAGAAAAATCTTCTAAAGAACTTTTCTTTGGATATGGTTTGATTTAGGATTTGATTCCATTTGCTACCTTTGATATGGCTACAATCTCTCTGCCACACTTTTCTCCTTGACTCTTCTTCTTGTGCTTGGAAAGTTGAACTCCCAACCACTATAATCATGATTTTTTGGCTTCTCCAGTAACCCTACTACTGTGATGATTCTCTACATAAAGTTGTAGCTACCATGGAATTCCATCCGCTACATCATTGTAGTCACTATTCAATGGATTTTCTAGTAAGTCTGTTACAATGATGATTTTATATAGAGCACTACAACAACCATGGGATTCCTCCAAAACACCCAATCATCATGCTGACCCTTATTGACATCAATGCCAACACTTACACAACCAACCATACACCACCATTTGTCCAACAATCTCCCCCTTTGGCATTGATGGCAACCCCATACGCTCCCCCTCGGCCTAGGCATGGTCTACTCTGATGTCAATCTTCTTCCCCTTTGACATCAGTGGCAAACAATACTTATTGGGTACTCCCCCCGAACCATTGTAGCCTACTCTCCCATGAGTTCCACATGCTATGTAACTACCACCACCTACCAAAATGAAGTCATTTGGAGGGAGGAGTCATAATTTCTATCTGCTTCTTGAGATATTCAAATTGTTTTCTTTCTAGTGGCTTGGTAAAGATATATTCCAGTTGCTCTTTAGTGGCCACATATTCAAGTCTAACAGTGTTGGTTGCAACTTGTTCCCTCAAGAAATAGAACTTGATAGGAATATGCTTAGTCTTTGAATACATGACTGGATTTTTGGAGATGTTAATGGCACTTGAATTGTCACGCATTATTGGAATTGTAGGAATTTATAGGGTAAGTTCCTCAGGCAGAACACCAAAGGACACCGCTAACAAACAGATCATAGATCAATACACCAATATTGTTGACGTGGTTAAAACCCTCAAAGACGAAAAAATCTACAGCCTGAGCCAATGTGGCCACTTCAAGCAATTTATTAATAAAAGAATGAAAATTTACATAAAATTCTCTCATGAATGGTTACCCTACAAATGACCCTCCATGCTCATTAAATAGAGACCATGGACCAATCAGGTGTTGATCCATGGATCAAGTGTCGGTAATATCGAGGAGAGAATGAACCATCAGATCACTACATATCATGACTGTCAGATTGTGAGTTACAAAAGTACATAGTAAAGAAACACACTTTACCTAACTCTACACTAGACCAAGTTATACTTAACTATTTCCTATGTGTCAGAATATCCTAATATCCCCCCTTAAGAACAAATTGGGATAGGATTGAAGGATGTACAAATATGACACAATAGGAGAAGGAATGAGGCATTAGAGCCTATCCCCCCTTAATGACAACTTCCTGAACTCCAACCATAAATCGAATTTTGGTAAACTTCACCTATGTGAGAGCCTTTGTAAAGATGTCTGCAACTTGATCATTTGTTGAATAATATTGCACTTCAAGAACATGGTCGTGAATGAGTTTTCTGATGAAGTGCATGTGTAGTTCAATGTGTTTGTTACGCTGGTGTTGGACTTGATCTTTACATAGTTGAATGGCACTTTGATTATCACACCAAAGTGCAGTCATATGCTTCTGCTGAAAGCCAAACTCTGATAGGATCTGACGAAGCCATAGGGCTTCCTTACTAGCTTCTACGACACAACGATACTCTACTTCTACTGAATAAAGAGAAATCAGGCACTTTATTTCTTGCAAGCCCATGTAATAGGTCCTGAATGTTATAGACATATTTGGGCATTGCAACCCCAATCACATATGTCGATAAACCAAGGGCTCTTAAACCTCTAAAAGTGTTCTTCCACACCCTAAAAGATCAAGGTCAACTGATTATATCATTTCCCAGAAGTTCTCCCTAAAAAACCACTCAGAACTAGTCAAAACTGGACCATACGGACTACTCAGTGCTAAGGGTGCAATGCATATTGGTTGTTACACTGGCCAGGTGTGATGCATACTGAAAGAGCCTTCTATTGGGTGTGATGGGCGAGAGTAGACAAATGGCAGAGACAGTTTTCTAAGTGGAAACCCAGAAAATCTTCTAGAAACTTGTCATATGACACTTGCCTCTTTGAATTTGCCCAAGGATGAGTAAAAGATCATGAAATCTCCAAGTGGAACCAAGAACTATTAGTGAAATGACACTAATCAAAAACCCAGAAGCTGACTCACCCCTCTGCAAATATCTATAAATGGACCCCTCATCCTAGAGATCTAGAGGCTGGAATTTTGTAATTTGTAAGGAAGTGCTATTGGTTTCTCTTTGAGACATTGTATTGTTGGGTGATCTTGCTTTTCATGAGGTGAAGAGGGATTTCATGCTAGGAGGATGATGCTGGCTCAAACAGCTGGGTTCTAATCCTCTCTTATACTTCTACTATCAATAAAGCTATTCGAGTTTTCCTCCATATACTTGTGTACTTGTAAATATTGTATTTGTGAATGCAATTGTATGGTTAATGTACTTCTGATTCTTCATTGTTTATTGTATTATAGATCTCTATGCTTTGATGGTATTTTGCTGCTTTGCCTCTACAGGTGTTCTTTGAAGCGAGACAAGTGAGAAAGGACCAGCAATATCTATCAAAGGAAAGAGGAAACAAGCAAGGAGCCAAGCGAAACATTGAGGTTGGTGCTCTCTACTTCTCTCTTATCTATCATCCATAAAGGAAGACACAAGGTGCTTTGAATTTTTTGTTTCTAAGATAGCTACCCATCTTAGTGGGACTAGAAGATCAAATAGTGACACTAGTTTTCCCGAAAACATTGAACCAAGAGTGAACACATAATCTGTAGTAGACTTCTGATCATCAGGGTCACCAACCCAATTAGAATCAATGAAACCAACCAATAGAGGAGATGCTTCTGCACTATAATGAACCCCAAACTGAACTGTACCTCAAACATAATGAAGTATTCTTTTAGCTGCTTTCAAATGATTTTCATGTGGGTTTTGCATAAACTGAGCAATAAGGCCAACAACAAAGGAAAGGTCTGGATGAGTATGGGTCAGATACAAAAGCTTTCCTACAAGTTGACAGTATAAGGTAACATCAACTTCAGGGGAGGTACAAGTGACTAAAATTTTTGCTCCAGAATGAAAGGGAGAAGAGGCTGGCTTATAGTCTTCCATGTGAATGGTGTAGAAGATCACATGCATACTTGGACTGGGAGAGGGAAATACCTTCCTTGGATTGCAAGATTTGAAGACCAAGAAAATAATGCAAGTGTCCTAAGACTGCCATTTCAAACTTCTTTCTAATGTTGGACTTCACATGGTTTATAAGGTTGGTATCACTACCAATAAGGATAATATCATCAACGTAAAGAACAAGAATGATAAGAGACTTGCCCACTTTCTTGTTGTAGATAGTATTATCAAAATGACACCTAGAAAATCCAATTTCTAAAAGAAAGCTATCCATTTTGGCATACCAAGCTTGAGGAACTTGCTTGAGACCATAAAGGGATTTCTTAAGCTGACATACAAGTCTAGATTTTGTTTGTATAAAGCCAATAGGTTGTTCCATGTAGATTTCTTCATGCAAGTCCCCATGCAAGATGGCAGATTTAACATCCATATGATGAACTTCCCATTTGAAAGAGGTAGTAAGGGAAAGAAGAAAGTGGATAGAGCTCATTTTGGCAACAGGGGAGAAGGTTTCAGTATAGTCAATGCCTTCAACTTGTGAAAAACCATTAGCAACAAGACGAGCTATATGTTTATCAACTTTTCCATCTAGCCCATACTTGATTCTATAAACCCATTTGCATCTAACAAGTTTTTGTCCCTTTGGAAGGGGAACAATATCCCATGTATCATTTGCCAATAATGAATGATATTCTTCATTCATAGTTGCGTCCAAATTAGATGGCCTGAAGCTTCTGCAAAGGTGTCAGGATCATAATTAGATGAAGCTTGAGCTAGTAAAGAAGAGGCTCTATCGAATTGAGAACGTGTACGTCACTGATCTGTAGGGTCACTGACAAGAGCACCTGCTACATCCTGAGTAGCACAAACCCATTTTGGAAGTTGAGGAGTTGAAGGAGGATCATGAGAAGGTGGGGGAGGATTGTTATCCTTGCTGTCATCATCTGAAGAAGAAATATTTTCAGAAGTAGAAGTGATAGAGAGGGGTGGCACGTCCGTTGAACTAGGCTTGTAGGTCGATATATTTTCAGCAAACTTTACATCTCTTCTAATGATAACATTTTTTGACTTAAGTGGAATAATTATATATCCTTTGAGATCTTCAGAATATCCAACAAAAATACATTTTTCACTCTTAGGTTCTAAAGTTTTATGTTTCTCATCTAGAACCCATGCTTCACTTCCAAAAACACAAAAGTGACTTACATCTAGTTTAATTGAGCTTCATGCTTATTCTGGATTGATATTCTTTAAAACATTAGTAGGAGTGAGATTTATTATGTAATTTGCACAGCTAATTGCTTCTGCCCAAAAATTAAGACTATGTCCTTTAGATTGAAGCATACAATTAGCCATTTCCTTTAAGGTGTGATTCTTCCTTTCAACTACACCATTTTGTTGTGGAGTATATGGAACATTATCTTGCATTTGAATTCCATTCTCAGTGCAAAAGTTGATGAATTGGTTGTTAACATATTCTCCATCCTTATCAGATCTTATATTAAGAATTTGATGTCCAGATTGTTTTTCAACAAATGCCGTAAAGACCAAGAACATGTTAAATACTTCAGTCTTGAGTTTTAAGAAGTATATCCAAATGCGTCTAGAGAAATCATCAATTAAAGTTAAGAAATACCTATAGCCAAAGAATGAAACAACTGGAAGTGGACCACATAAATCACTATGCAAAAGCTGTAAAGGGGCTGAGGCATGCCAAAAGGCACGTTTTTCAAAACTATCCCGATGATTTTTTCCGAGTATACATCCAGAGAAAACACCATCTCTGCAAGATACCATTGGAAGACCTGTCACCGGATTTTATTTAGATAGATTCTCAAGGGAGCGAAAGTTTAAGTGACCAAATTGCTCATGCCAAAGTTTGCTCACTTCATTAGTATGTGCAACAAATACCGAGGGAAGATTTGATGACCCAAAGTTGTTAAACTTATACAACCTTTTAGAATCATCAGCAATGTCAATAGCTAAAATCTGTCTAGGATCTCTTAGGTCCCTAATTACAACATCGTGAGGTGAAAATTAAACGATTTTACCTTCACCTGAATGAGTTATCTGATATACAGATAGAAGGTTGCAGGATAAGGTTGGAACACATAATACATCATTGAATAGACCATTGTCTATATGAACAGTTCCAGTCCCTACAACGCTAAGAGATCTATCATCACCAACATATATATTTTTGGTGTTACAATCATTTAAAGAAGAAAACATGGCTTTGCTTTTGGCCATGTTATAAGAAGCTCCAGAATCAATGAGACACTCATGAGAATGAGAAGAAGAACATACATTTAGTGCATATCCAGACTGAGATGCTTGACAACCACATGTAGAAAGTGTTATTCCTGAAGATGAAGTTGAAGTTGTTGAGTGCTCCAAATGGATGTTATGCTTCTTCATTGTTGCTTCCAAGGCTTCCGTCTTCTTAAAGCATTTGGATTCTAAGTGGCCATCTCAATTACAAAAGTGGCAGTGTATATCAATCTTCTTCCCTTTGTTTTTATTTTCCTTATCATTTTGTTGAAATGATTTTTCATTTTGAGATTGAAATGGCTAAGGACCCTTGTTTGGTTTAGGACCATTCTTTTTAGGATGTGACTTCTTAGGATTCTTTGAATTTGGTTGCTTTCAGGCAGCTAAGGTTTTCTTAGAAGAGTTTCCAAGATTAAGAAGACCAAGATGTAAGAGTTTTTCTTGTTTTCTTATTAAAGAATCATAAAAGGCATCAAAAGAACAGGACTTGTAGTCTTTTCCTTGAGAAATGAAGGCTTCTCTTGTAGAATGAAAGGTGGAAACAAACACAGAGTAGGCTGGTCCCAACTTAGTAGGAATGAAATAGATAAGGTTACCATCTTCTTTCTTAATCTTAACACCTTCCAAGAGAAGTCTAAGGGTCTTAAACTTGGATAAAAAATCTTCAATGGAAGAAAAATTATTGGGGTCCAATGTAAGTAACTCATTTTTGAGTTGATGGGCTCTAAGTTCATTTTTAATTCTAAAAAATTTAGTGATCTATTTCATTGCTTCATTAGGAGTATCAAGTTCTGCAATATGGAATCTAAGGTCTGGAGAAATATACATCCCTATCAACCCACATGCTCAATATTGCCTATTTTCCCATTTGGCTACCTTATCTTCATCTTTTGGTTTGGTTTCTTAGCCTAAGGCTATTCTATAAAGTCCTTTACTTCTCAGTAAATCCACAATGTAGGACCACCAATAGAAGTAGTTGGTGCTGTCAAGAATAACTTGGCATGGACTATCCATTTTAACAGGAACTGAAGCTATATATGCTAAAAGTAAGTGTTCCAATGGAAATATCTCCAAAAATTAGGCTGATAAAAAAATGGCTCTAAAAACGACTTCTGGATGAGGAAGTTATTGATTTTTGAATAAACGTTGTTGAAGATGTTGACGAAGTGCAGGAATGTGCGGGAATGAATGATAATGTTATATTAAAAGAAAAACATGCCCCCTTTCCAAAATTAATCTAATTAGCTCAAGAAAAAGAAAGACTTGAACTTAAGACCTCTATTCTCATAAAGCAGCTTTAGACCAAGTGAGCTAGATTAAAAGGTTAGTAATTGTTGGAAAAGTGGAAGGTTTTTTTTTTTTTTTAGTCATTGAAGCTTTGGGGTGCATGCTTACTTGAGAAAGCTCTTTTTTGCCTACAAAACAAAAACCACAAAACCCAACACGGCCATACAAACAAAAAACAAACCTTACGGCTTGAAATTGGCTTTAGACAGAAACTAAATAGTTTCCTCAATGTTTCCGATTTTCCAAGATCACACTAAGGTGCAGCGGAAAAGAGCATACACATGAGAAAAATCCTTCCTTTCTATTTCTAATTTGCCCAGATCGTGTGGAGTCATGGGGAAAAGAGAATACGTAGAAATGAAAGGTATAGATCCACTAATAAAAAAAACAAAGAGCTAAATAAACTAAAATAAACAGAGAGAAAATAACTAAAAACTACAAATAAACACTGTATACCTCTAGATCTTAAAAATGATGTAGCTAGGGCTACTAGAAACCTTTTCACATCAAACAAAAGGGGTGCCTCACTGGAACAGATGCTCCTAACACAATAGAGTAGTCCTCTCAACCCGAAAGGAGTTAATAATAGTAGATATAGGAAACAATAGTTCGATGCAGTTCTCTCGGCTTCAGATTTGGATAACCAATGGATGCGGCCCTTAAATAGATCTAATACCATGTAGGAATTTACAAGGTAAGTTCCTCAGACAGAACACCAAAGGACACCTCTCACAAATAGATGACAGATCAATACACCAGTATTGTTGACGTGGTTAAAACCCTCAAAGAGGGAAACAATCCATGACTTGAGCCAACGCGGCCACTTTAGGCAATTTATTAATAAAAGAATGAAAATTTACATAAGTTGCTCTCATGAACGGTCACCCTACAAATGACCCTCCATGTTCTTAAAATAGAGGTCGTGGACCAATCGAGTGTTAAGCCACAGATCAAGTGTCGGTAATACTGAGGAGAGAATGAATTGTCATATCACTACATATCGTGACTGTCAAATTGTAAGTTACAAAAGTACATAGTAAAGAAACACACTTTACCTAAATCTACACTAGACCAAGTTATACTTAAATATTTCCTATGTGTCAGAATATCCTAATAGGAATGGGATCATACATCTCTACCTAAATATATTTCAATGTTTGATTCATCCATAGAATATGTGTACATCAGGTATTACCAAAAATATACTCGGCTTCATCAGTCAACAATGAAATGGAGGCCTATTTCTTACTAACCTACGATATGAAGCATTTTACCAGGAAGAAAGATGCACCAAAAGTATTGTTCCTGTCATTAAGGATTTCAACCCAATCTACATCTGTGTAGGCCTTCAACTTGAATTCTTTACTCTTAGCATACCACAATCCATGCTCTGCTATTCCTTGAAGATATTTGAAATCCTCTTGATAGCAACAACATGAATCTCATGTGGGAAAGCCTGAAATCTGGCCACAAGCCCCACATTTTGCATGATGTCTAGCCTTGAAGCTATCATATATAATAATCTGCCTATCATTAACATGTATTCATTCATATTAACCAGTGGTGTTACATATTATTTTCACAACATGCAAGTTGTAGTCATAGGTGTGCTGACTAGTTTGCAATCTTCCAACCCAAATTTCTTCCGAGTTTCCTTGATATATTTGGATTGGGATATAATCACTCCTTCTGGAGACTGACTAATTTGCAGACCCAGAAAGAAGGAGAATTCTCTGATCGCGTACATTTCAAATTATGTTTGCATACATTTTGAAAATTTATGCCCCAATTGTTCCATATCACTGCCAAAATCATATGATCCACATACACAACTACTATCAGTAGATGGTTTCCTTCATACTTTACATATATGTCACTATGAAGTATGCCTTTATTAAACAATTGTTGTTGAAGGTACTTATCTAGCCTTTTGTACCAAGCTCTGGGAGCTTGTTTTAGTCCATACAAAGCCTTATTCAATTTGCATACAATCTCTTCATCGGAGGTGAGTATAAATACTTTTAGTTGCTCAATGTAAACTTCTTCTTCCAAATCTCCATTGAGAAATGTAGACTTCATAGCCATATAATATTCCTTGATATTCTTATGGGTGGCAAGAGAAACAAATATCCTAATAGCTTCAATTCATTCTACTAGTGAAGGTTTATTTGAAATCTACCTCTTCTATTTGGGCATGCTTGTTGAGCCTCTTTTTTGTCTCGACCTTTCATGCTTTTTGTTAAAGGACTTGTGTTTGCACGAGGTATTTATAGCCATTACCATCCTTTTTATGGCAATATATAGTCACCCAGAGATGTATAGATCCAGTTCCACTAGTTCACTTCCTATTCCACCAGCCCAATTCCTACACCAATAGTGGAAATCATGTACTCACTTCCACGATTTTCATACTTCGGACTATCATGAAAGAAAATGGCCATATGGATTTTGGAGGGCAGGCGATCAATATGTTGATGTGTTCCTTTGATGGATTCCATGCCTTCCAAACATGGCGTGGAGTTAGAGTCAAACATTCAATCATACTACTTTCAACAACATTCTGGCAATATCCACAATACTAGTTTTCACCTTTCTAGGGGAATTGCAGATCATTTTGTAGCTATCCAGTTATCTTATCTCTTATTTTTAGTTCAAATGATTTTTAACTCTAATTTTTGTATTAGACCACCATAAAATTCAGATTTATGGTGTGTCAACATGGTTATAAAACGTGAAGCCATGCTCTGTATGAGGGACACATGCATGGAGGGGGCACATCTGAACCGATAACACAGGGAGACACCAAGACTTAGATGTATTGTGTTTGATAGAGATGGGGTATTTTTATAAGGTATAAGATTAAGTTTTACCATGCGCTCAGTGAAATGACCGAGGGGACCACTGTAGTCCAGATATGTAATATCGATTTTAGAATTAATACAATCTGGTATTAGTTTTATATATTAATCCTTCCACTCAGATTCAATTCTTGTTCTAGATTTCCTTGCATGGTTTAATGTTAGTTAGTTTTCTTAGTTTATGATTCCTTGGCTTCGATTGGTATAGTTTGATTTGATATAGTGTGTATTGGCATATATTAACAATTTGATTATGTTACAGTTTGTTTCGCGTAGTATGACAGCATGCTTCTAGTCTAGACTGCAATTCAAGTAGATTATTAAATCATTTTCATCATTTTTAATGTTATTTAAATTTCACTAATGATGTTATATTAAAAAGAGTGAGGCAAAGTATATACTTTCAATTTCATCTCAATTGGTTTGCAGAATTAAAACATTATACTTACCTTGATCTCAACTGCTACATAATGAAAATTACTCTAGGATTCTAAAAGGGAGATTAGAGCGTTCATGGAGCTGATTTATTATCATTCATTATTATCTCAATGAAATAATGCAAGGATCAATGAAGATCAATAATCGCAATTAATATTCCTTTCATCATAACGAATGTTGCATATATCATAGTATTTCTATGAGCGTAGAAGCAACAGATGGATTTGTCTTGTTTCTATGATACACTTTGTGTAGAAGCATAGCATCATCATCTTGATTCCTTTAAAAACATTCAACTATTTTTGTAAGATTTGGTTGCTTATGATTTCTAGCTCAATTCATCTTTGTAGTATAGCAGTAGGTCTTATGATTTCTAGCTCAGTTCATGTTCTCTCATATTTGTAGTGTAGCAATAGATTTTAAGGTGCTTTTCATTGGTCTTGTCTTGCATTTATTTTCCTTAACAGGTTGTGAGTGTGAGCGGAAACTACATTCCTTTGTCCCCTAGACAATTGAGGAAGACTTACTACAGGAGTCAACGCAACCCAGGAGGAGCTAGAAGTAGACTCCCAGTGTGTTTATTTTTCCTTTGAAGAGTGTTATTTCTTTACTTGATTGATGCCCTTTGATTTCTTGTAGGTTCTAGGGTTTCAATTTCACAAATCTTTGAGGTTGTATTCTGGCATTACCTATACTACGCTCTGAGTCTTATGACCCTAGGTTGACAAATTAAATGTCGGTATAAATGATGGTTTCATCTTAGTTGCAAGGAAGCTCAAGGGTGGAAGTGATGGTAAGACGTGAGTGAAGAGCCACACAACCGGTGTAGTGATGAGCCCTAGAAATGAGTAATTATATGGGCTCATTCAGCCTCCTAATTCGACTTAATCCACCATTCTCATTATTTTATTGCATGATTTTGATTATATTTATGCTAATAGAGTGAATTGGGTTAGCCATTATACCAACAAGTCTAATGTGTGCTTTATGCAGTTTTTTTGGTCAATTTTGAGACAAAATCAAAGGTTTAAATGAGCACTTGGCAACCAAATTCGTGGAAGAAAAAGGGAGAGGATTTGTAGGAAGGTGTCCCCTTTATTTATGGGCCCTTACCTCAAATTCTCCACTAGCATCTCAGAGTTCAAAGGCCACCACATCGATTATCACAAGGGTAGTCGAGCAAGGGCTAGTAAAGTTGTTGTTAACTGCAAGTTTTGGCAGCCGAGTTCCTAAAGTTTAAGAGGACTGTTGGGGTCGTCAATTTGTCTAAATAAGAAGGCTTAGGGCCTCATTTCAGTTAGCCAGTTAGTCATTTTGTTAGTTAGATTTTAGTCAGTAGGTTAGCTCTGCATTTCAGCACATTTTCAAGCTTTTTCTTGTAGACAGTTTTTGATGTAATTGTTTTTTTTATCAATAAAGATGAATCCAGCTTTGCACCAGCTCTAATATTTCTTAGGAGGTTGTAGCTCTTGGGGTTGGGCCCAACCCAAGTGCCTAGTACCTCCTTTGTTCACTTTTATGTGTCTTTGCTGCATTCTTATAATAAAATATGTTATTTAGAAGAAGATCTTGCTTCATTACTTAGGTTGTTTTTGATGGTTAAAGTAGCTTTTCATGCTTCAGGCTGATTTGATAGTTTGGTAAAGGAAAATATATTCATAAAATGCCATCAAGAAACCCTTGATCTCATCTCTCCCTCCTTGGGACCATGAGCTGAGACCAAGGTATACTTGCTGCCACAAAAACATTGTTTTGCTTTTCAATGCAATTGCTAGTGTTAGATTTTTAGTTAGGAAAGTTGATACCAGTTGTACTTGCATGTTTAAAATATATTCTTGGATAGTTTACATAGTTATCTTGCATGATTTTCTGCCAATAAACTTTTGTTCATCATATTTTTGGTCTGTAGGTCAAAGTAGGTAAAAATAGCTAGATCTTTGGTTTTTCTAGTCTTTCTTCGATCAGTTTTGCGAAATAGTGTGCAGAGCATCTGTAATACCTTCTTGCCTACATTTCTTTCATCAGAAAACCAGCTCAAACCCCCTAACTCAGCTTCATTTTCCACATTTTCCCACCTTGACCTAATTCCCATTCTTGTACATCATTTCTCCCTGCATCCTCGAACAAATCTAATCACTCCTTAGCCTCATTCACCAAGTCCTAGACACCTTAACATCCTTATCCAACCTCCATTTCCACTTTCCCACCATTTTTCCTCCATCAACCCTCCAAAATCCTCTTTTCAGAACATCCTGTAGAAGCTACAAAACATCCTGTAGAAGCTACAGTACATCCTGTAGAACCCCTACAGACTTCCTATAGAAGCTCACGAAAGTGGTTTCTTGAGATCCGATCACTATGAAACTCTTTTGAAGGGTGCTAGGGACCCCTTAGGCCCTCTTCTAACTTTCAAAACCTCTTTCAAGCATTTCCTTTCGCCAATCAACCTTTGCACAATAAAAAACAGTTGAAGCACATGCATAATAATTCTACCAACTTACTCAAAAATACAAAAAGATTTTTTGTCCAGATTTTACTGTAGAAGTAGCTTAGTCACGTGAATTTTACCTTTCTAAAAGTCAATGGCATCCATTTGTGCTGCTTTCATCTCTTTTCTTGCATTGGTAGGGTTAATCGGTAAAACTAGGGTTTGCTAGGGATTGCATTTCCTTTCAGCTTTTAGCTTCTTTCTGCATGTAGACTAGCCTCTTTTGAGTTAGCTTTCATCCATCACAGTTAAAAGCTTCTTCTAAGAGCTCATATAAGTTGGCTTAAGCTCCTAGCAGACTTGTTCCAGCTAATCAAGTGACAGTCGCAGCAAGAGCTAGTACTTGTGCATATAGCACCGTCGCTTCCAAGTTTGTTACGAACTACCGGGTTGATAAAAGTAAACAAGGGAGTCCCAGGAGTTGCAACATTATTGTTACAATACTGGGGCCCACCATGTAGCTTGGGTCATTCCAAAGTTGAATTGTTCAAATAAAACCTAGCATTTATACTTCCCAACATTTTGGCACCGTTGCCTAGGAGGCATCATAGGATAAGGCCTCATGATCTGTTTTTCTTGCAATTGAATTTTTAGATTAGCAAGATTCCCCTTGCTTGCTTCAGCATACTGGATGATATTTCCAGAAAGCTCACAAGCCAGGTTTTCCTTTTTGCAAATGAGTGATTCTATTTAATGCAAAGTGTGTTGCCTGATACATTTTTTTATTTGCAATTGAGTTTTTAGGAATAATTTCTTAAGTAGCTTTCTTTGTCAGAATCTAGATTATTTAATTTACGTAAGTGTGATTTCCTTATCTTACAATTTTGTTTTGTTCTTGTTATTAATCTTTTGAGTTAATTTTTCATGTACTAAAAGAAACCCTACTCTAAATTCGTGTGTTGACAATACTAGCTAGCAGGAAAATGACAGGATGCTATTAAAAGACTTATCTCAAATTCTAGCAGAAGTTGGAGTCTTTGTTTCACAGAAAGATCATATTTTGGCCTCAATCACAGAAAATTTTATTCCTTTGGAAGAGAAGACTCATGAAGATCTAGAAGATCTTCCTAAGGAGACCAAGTAGTTATGGATCATGCTTGATGAGGAGAAGCCATCAGAAGCAAAGATTGAAGAACACATACCTGATCCAACCTGCACTTTAGAAGACAAGCAAAGAAATGTGGAGGTTTTGCATGCCGCAATGGAGGCTGCCCATGAATCAAATGACCAAGAGTATATGGATCCCACAGAATCTTGGTTTGAAATGACTATCAATATCCACTCCTCCCTTATCATTCAAAATTTTGTAGCATCACATCAGTTAAAGCAGCTAGTACCTCATGTTTTCATATTTTCTTGTATATACTTTGCAAACTTTAACATGAGTATAATTGTCCTTCTATTATGCATATGGATGCATTGGAAGTACTCCTATACGTAGAAGGGAGTCTTTCACTTCTGAGGGTAGGGTAGAGTAGAAAGAATAAATTAGTGTCATGAATAAAGCTATTAGGGTTTTGTTTTGAGCTAATGAAACCGCTTTATGATCTATATTAGTTGTTAACAAACCTTTGTGACAAATCTTGTTGAGTATGATTCACTCTAATACCTCATGATTTTGCAAAGGTAACCATGATTAATCACTTTAATGAGCTGTCAATTGAGATATTTGTTTTTTGTTTCCCTTAGAAGGTACTATTGAGAAACCCCCTATGGTGGACCAATCTAGTAAAGATCACAATAAGTTATTCATGAGAACACTAGGATTCCTAATTCAAATAATCTATCAGTCATTATTTATGATTATATTTAATAGGTATTTACGGTAGAGAAACTAGCCAGTAATGATTAGTCATTAAAAACTTTTCACACCACTGCGTAACTCTTAAGGAGTAGATCTGTCTCCCCACATATTAAGTGGCCTCTAAAGTTAATCAAAATTAGAGCTTACAAAATATTTAGGGGAGGATAGGAGGTCTTGTTATGAGCCGACCTAACTACCACGATTATGGGACCTAACATGTATGACATTAATGCTCCTGGTCACCAAGCAAGAGTAATGGCTTTTAGCCAAAAGCTGGAAGACAGGAGGTCTCATTACAAGCCGGCCTGTTCATCCATGTTACTTCTTGTCAGTGGTGCTGCCATCAACTGGTTACCAGGCCAGGACAATGGCCTTCATCTAAGAGTTAAAAAAAAATATAGCTCTGAATCTATATCTAGTAAGCGGGACATAGGCATTTCATTGGGTTAAAAGACATCCCTGTCGAGGTTATGCACACCTACGGGCAGCAGAGCTATGAATTTGGTATTAAAGTTAATTACATACTATGATTTTCTTGGTTATCCTTCTCTTTCCCTGAAACTCATCCTTTTTCTTGTACAATGACTTTCAGGCAATTTGAACACGATGTGTCTAGTTCTATCTTTCAAAAATTAGAGATATTCAATGATGTGGACCCTTAGTGAAGGTGATCCTTTGTACCAAATTAGAGTGTTCAAGGTTACTGATTGATCCAGGAAAGTAATATCTTAATTGTATTCTTAGTCGCTTCTTGGTATCATCACTCACTTCAATTTTCATAGGGATGAATTAATCAATAATGATTATTCACTAGGTGTTGTTTAACAACAATGTTAATCTTTTGTAGCTACCTCTAAATAAGCCCTATATGTCTTGGGACCAGGATTTTCATAGTAAGAATAGGATTGTTATCATAAGTATAGGATTATTAAAACATATATGAGAATCTTGTAGTGGTATTTTGAGTTGCACTTCTCTTTCAACAAATTTTTCATCATTAATCCTCATGAGATTCAAAATTTTCAAGAAATCTATGTCGGATAGGGAAATTGTTCGAAACAAGACAACAGGTACATATTTGATTTCTTTTTATGATCTGTATATATGTTGTTTCCTAACATTGGTTATGTTAATCTTCTATGCTTTAATAATTTGTGTCCTCGATGCTTTTGCAAGGGCTTGTAGAACTCTAATGGGAAATGCAAAAGATAAATCGTTCTTTACTGATCCAAAAAAAAACCTTAAATATTTTTCTGTGCTAACTTTCATCATTTTACCAATGGGTGTTTTACGCTATTAGCTGAGGTAATCATAACTGATAATGTGGAGTCATACTCCTCTCTATCATAAGGATGGATGTGAGTAATCATTATAATTGATTAGTGATAAGAAAACTATATTCGGATAGGATCAAGGTTAATTCATGACACTTTTTATGATGATTACATTTGCACAACCCTTTGATGCTTCATGAGTCCTCCGCTATGCATATCCCATCGAATGTGCATTATGAACCATTATTTCACTTATAAATACTTAGTCTAAAACTCGTTCGGCTCTCCGCTTCAAAACATATTGAGTTAGTTTTGTTTGTCTCCCTCTAGAAGCACATATCATCCATCCAAGAGATGATGAAGAAATATGACTTCCATAAACCTGCATCCATCGAAGAGCTGGAGCAAACTCTGAACTATAGTGCATGCAAATAAAAATTAATAAGAGATGGGTGGCATGAATTCATGGCCAAATTCTAGGTCCATGGAGATGAGGTCGCCTTTCGATTTGCTTAGGGATTTGATGGAAAAATAGCTCGAATTGGAGATGTGACTATAAATGTAAATGAAAAGACCATTTCTTAAGCAACTAGGCTACCCTTGGTAGGGGTTAAGTGGTTTAATAACAAAAGCGTAGATAAGCAAGAGACTGTGCAATTTCTCAAAGCAGGGCATTAAGAGGTTAAGTGGGTGAAGGGGATACCGCATTCTCAGATAAAAGACGAATGGTGCTCTCCTATGTTCATTCTCCAGAGGTATTTGACCTATGAAGGTAGGTATGCAACCATTTTTCTCTATCATCTAGGTTTGTTGTTACATTTTACTAGTGAGTAGAGAATCAATGTTCCATTTTTCCTTCTCAAGAGCTTGCAAAAGATGTCACAGGGGGTCCGTAAGGCTGCAAAAATCCCTAGGGTAAGCCTTTACCATTACGGGCTCATCAAAATATTAATTGAAGATGAGTTAGGCATCCGAAATGATGAATGGGTTAATTTTCTTGGGATAAATGGATTTATAACAGCTGTTGAGGAGCTTCGCACCCAGCCTCCTGACGAATTGAAGGAGGTGAACAAAAACCTAGAGGAAAATAGAATAGATGTTTGCCTCTACTCACATCCTAGGAAATCGAGGTGGAAAAAGGTAGAAATTCTTGAAATCCCTACAAACCTTGTAAACCTTATAATGCTCATAACATCATCATTATAACCTCAAACCCCCATTTTAGGACAACAGATTACACGCATTATGAAGAAAGGCACTCGACCTCCTTCCAGAAACTTGGATTTTCAAGCCATTTATTTGGATCCAGAGGAAGAAGAAATGGAAAAAGGACAGATGAGTTCCATCAAGGAAGATAAACTCCAGAAATTTGTTGAATTCACTAAAAAATTTATGTCTTAGATCAAGAATCTGGTAACTAAACTAGGCATTGAACCAGTTGTAGGGAGAAATCAAACTTTTAAAAGCGAAAAGCCTTAGTTTGAAAGCCCCATGGACCAAGGATTTGACTCCCAATTTGATCCCCCTAAGGTTGGAACAATGGACATTCATTTCACCAATCAACCAAGATCAAAAGGCCTTACCGATGATTACATATTGCAGAAGAAAAATAGGGTGATCAGGAGATTGAATAAAAAGGTCCGAGAGCTCCTTGCTCATGAGGACATTGAAAGAGGAGAGAATGAAAATTGGGAGGAACTGTGCACCAAGATACATAATAAAAATGTCATATTAGGTGTTAATACAGAGAAATTACAAAAGTTGGTCAAGGAGTGGACCAGGCAAGCCAGGTCCTATGCTACCCATAACATGATTTTGAAAAGAGAAATGGAAGTGATAAAAAGCACAACAAGAAAGAACTTGAACATTTATATTAATACAATAATTCTCTAGGCCACAAATTTGCAGTTGAAGTTTGAAGTCCATCTTCTGGTTTGGCTTGCACGAGGACGTGCAAGAAGCTAAGCATGCGGGGATGTTGAGCCTGTGATTTGTCTCGACCTTTTATGATTTTTGTTAAATGACTTGTGTTTGCACTAGGTGTTTATAGCCATTACCATCCTTTTTATGCTAATATATAATCACCTAGAGATGTATAGATCCAGTTCCACTAGTCCACTTCTTATTCCACCAGCCCAGTTCCTGCACAAACAGTGGAAATCCTATTCTCACTTCCACGATTTTCATACTTTGGACTATCATGAAAGAAAATGGCCATATGGATTTTAGAGGGAAAGAAATCAATATGTTGATGTGTTCCTTCAATGGATTGTAGGACTTCCCAACAACGCATGGAGTTAGAGTCAAACATTTGGTTAAACTGCATTCAACAACATTCTGAAAATACCTACAACACTGGTTTTTCGCTTTTCTAGGGGAACTGCAAATCGTTTTGTGGCTATCCAGTTATCTTATCTCTTATTTTTAGTTGAAACGATTTTGAACTCTAATTTGTGTATTCAACCACCATAAAATTCGGATTGCTGGTGTGGCAACATGGTTATAAAACATGAAGCCATGCTTGGTATGAGGGACACATGCATGGAGGGGGCACATCTGAATCAATAGCATAAGGAGACACCAGGACTTAGATGTATTGTGTTTGATAGAGGCAGGGTATTTTTAAAAAGCAAAAGATTAAGTTTTACTGTGTGCTAAGTAGAATGACTGAGGGGACCACTGTAGTCCAGATATGTAATATCGATTTTAGAATTAATACAATCTGACATAAGTTTTATATATTAATCCTACCAATCAGATTCAATTCTTGTTCTAGATTTCCTCTCATGGTTTAATGTTGGTTAGTTTTCTTAGTTTATGATTCATTGGATTAGAATGGTATAGTTTTATTTGATATAGTGTGTGTTGGCATAGATTACCATTTGATTATGTGATAGTTTGTTTCGCATAGTATGACAACATGCTTTTTGTCTAGACTACAATTCAAGTAGATTATTAAATCCTTTTCATCATTTTGAATGTTATTTAAATTTGATTAATGATGTTATATTAAAAAGAGTGAGGCAGAGTATATACTTTCATTTGCATCTCAATTGGTTTGTAGAATTAAAACGTTATATTTACCTTAATCTCAATTGCTACATAATGAAAACTCTAAGATTCTAAAAGGGAAATTAGAGTGTTCATGGAGCTATCATTCATTATTATCTCAACAAAATAATGCAAGGATCAGTGAAGATCAATAATCATGATTAATATTCCTTTCATCATAACGAATGTTGCATATATCATAGTACTTCTGTGAACCTGGAAGCAACAGATGGATTTGTCTTGTTTCTATGATACACTTTGTGTTGAAGCAGAACATCATCATCTTGATTCCTTTAAAAACATTCAACTATTTTTGTAATATTCAGTTGCTTATGATTTCTAGCTCAATTCATCTTTGTTGTATAGCAATAGATCTTATGATTTCTAGCTTAGTTCATGTCCTCTCATATTTGTAGTGTAGCAGTAGATTTTAAGATGCTTTTCATTGGGCTTGTCTTGAATTTATTTTCCTAAACAGGTTGTGAGTGTGAGCGAACCTACATTCCTTTGTCTTTGTCCCCTGGACAATTGAGGAATACTTACTGCAGGAATCAACGCAACCCAGGAGGAGCCAAAAGTAGACTCCTGGTGTGTCTATTTTGCCTTGAAGAGTGTTGTTTCTTTACTTAATTGATGCCTTTCGATTTCTTGTAGGTTCTAGGGTTTCAATTTCAAAAATCTATGAGGTCATATTCTGGCATTACCTATGCTATGCCTCTGATTCTTACGACATCAGGTTGACAAATTAAATGTCGGTATAAATGTTGGTGTCATCTTAGCTGCAGGGCAGCTTGAGGGCAGAAGTGACGGTAAGACATGAGTGAAAAGCCACACATCCGCTATAAAACCTAGCATTTATAACACCCAACTATTCCCTTTGTAGACTGATCGATATTTTTTCCTCATTACTTGACCTTGTTCATTTAGTTTATGTTTGAAAACCAACTTGGTTCCAATAACATTTTTCTCTCTAGGCCTTTGAACAAGCTCTAAAGTACCTTTCTTATCAATTTGATCAAGTTCTGCACTCATAGCTTTCACCCAGAACTTGTCTTCACTTGCTTGACAAAGGCTCTTGTGTTCTATCTGTGATAACAGAGCCATATTCACATAACTTGTGTTGGTTTGGAAACAATGTCTTTGATCTCCAAGTATTTGACTCTTTGGATGTTCCTTTTGTACATACCTGGAGGGTGTCTTTGGCCTTGAATTTGCACCTACTTCCTCGCCTTCATTGTCTAAGTTTATTTCCTCCATATCCATGGACCTTAGATCTAAACTTTCTTCATCATCTGAGTTCGTATTTATTTTAGAGGACTCATTTTGTGAACCTACTTCATCTACTATCATGTCAATGCAATCCTTAATCTTCTTCGTCTGATTGTTGTAACACTTATATCCTTTGCTTTGGGAAGAGTACCCGAGCACTATCCCTTCGTTAGTGAATGAATCAAACTTTCTAGGATTTTTATTAGTTATTTTGATGAAGCACTTTCTTCCAAACACCTTGAGGTGTTTAAATTATACCACTAGTAGAAAATGAGAAATTAGTGACTAGGTTACTAAAAAAGTTAGTCATTGCAGCTTTTCCAAGTGAAATACTATAAAAAATGAGAAATCTTAAGTGACTGAACTAAAAATGACTAACATAAATCACTAATCTAGTCACGGTTTAAAATATGTGACTATCTAATAATTAATACAACTAAAAATGACTAATATGAATGACTAATTTAGTCTAGGAACAAAAATAAAACTACCTAACAAGTACTACAATAATATGAATCCATTTTTTATGTTAGTCATCTAAATTGTGTCAAGCAAGCTAAAATTACAAGTGATATGGGATTCAAACGTTGTTAAAGATTAGTTGAAAGGTTATCCTTCCTTAAACACTTCTTCATCCTCACATGGTGTATAGGTGAGCCGACTTTGCATTATTTATCTATAGTAATTTGTAATTTTAAAAATATGTTATTTAATAAAAGAAATTATGTATTTTTTAAAAATCTATTCATTGAATCTAATTGGATCTAGTTGCAATTTAAAATTAGTTTGAAGAGAAATTTTAATTTTTAAGACTATAATATCAAATAAAAACTACTTTAATTTCATATTAACTGATCTAGATCCATCTTAACCCCAAATCTATCAAGCACCGAGAGGGATCCAATCTCTCGAGGTGAAAACTTTTTTTTTCTAGTGAAAAACTTGAGGAAAGGTTTGCACCTCGAGAGATTGGATCCCTCTCGGCACTTGATAGTTATAGGGTTAAAATGGTTCTAGGTTGGTTATATAATACTATATAATACTATATAATATCTATATTTGTATTTGTGTCTCTCTTTTATTCCCTCTCTCTATATCACCCCCCGGACATACACACATTCACTCTCCCTCTCTTACCCTTCTCTGTCTATCTCTCTCTTCCCCTTCTTTCCCTCTCTATCTATATCCTTCTCTCTATTCCCTCCCACTCTCCTCTCTCCATCACTCGCTCTCCAAGACTCCCTTGTCACCCGCTCTCTCTCTCCATCTTTCTCCCTCTATGTTTTTCTTCTTCCCTCCCTCTCCTACCCCCTCCAATTCCATCTCTCTCCTCCTCTATATATTCATTCTTCTCTATCCCTTATCTCGAACCTCTATTTCTCTCTCTCTCCCTCTTCTCTCTCTTCCTTCCTCTCCCCCCCCCACTACCATCACTCTCTCTTTCTCTCTCTCTCTCTGTGCCCTCCATCTTTTTGACTATCTCCCTCACTCTCTCTGCCCCCTCCCCAACTCTCTCTTAAATTTGATCACATTGTATTATGTTTAATAAATTCTCTAAATTAAGAAAACCTATTTGGCTGTAAAATATTAAACCTATATTTTGGATAATCATGTAAAAAAAAATAATGAAAAAATTTGAAAAATAATGCACTATATTTAATCTATTACAATTAGTCAATTTTCTTGCTCTCATCCCTTGTATCCTTAGCTAAGATGGAGCTATGCGGGTTATATATATATATATATATATATATATATATATATATATATATATATATATATAAAGAACCAACATAGATCCATCTTAGCTTAATTTTATTAAAACCTTAATTTAATTTCTATGGGAATATTTTTAGTAGTGGTTAGGATAGAGGGTTTAGATATATATCAAATTGTAACATTTTCCCTTTTAGATTCAATTAAAAAAATGTTGTAAAATAAAATTAAAATAATTTTTTTTAACTATGAAATAAGTTATGGTTTTTTGGCATGTGGTATGGATAAGCCATGGTATTGGCCCCTGGTATTGTAACAAAGTTGATAGAGGTTTTAGATATATATGAATTTGTAACATTTTCCCTTTTAGATTCAATTAAAAAAATGTTGTAAAATTAAATTAAATTAAAATATTTTTACTATGAAATAAGTTATGGTTTTTTGGCATGTGGTATTGATAAGCCATGGTATTGTCCCACGGTATTGTAACAAAGATGATTTACAAGTTAATCTCCATGGTAAAGTGAGGGTGAATATCCATGGTTATAACATTTTTTGATTGTAAAATAATTTAAGTTATGGTTTTTTGGCATGTGGTATTACTAAGCCATGGAATTGGCCCATGATATTGTAACAAAGCTAATTTACAAGTTAATATCCATGGTAAAGTGAGGGTATTGTAACAAAGGCTAGTTTTTACAAGTTGCTAATATCTACAGTAATGTGGGGGTGAATACCCATGGTTAAGAATCTTGTCATATTGTTATAAAATATTTTGGTTGTGAAATAAGTTATGACCATGGTATTGGCCAATGGTATTATAACAAAGCCTATTCACAAATTAATAACAAAATCACAATATATCAAATTGAATTTTATTATTTTTATTAATTTAAATTTTTATTATTAATTTAGGCCATATTTAAATGTTTACACTCATCCCAATATCATTTTTAACTTCTTCTTCTTCTTTTTAATTTAGCCCCTTATGCAAAAATAACAAATTCTTATTAAAAATAAATCATTAACCCAATATCAATTTATATATTTTATTTTATATTATAAATATTTCTTTTATTTTTCCATTATAAATATTTATTTTCTTTTTCATTTTAGTTTAGCGCTAGGTTCAAATAAAATATTCACATATTACAACATCACATTGTAGCACTACATTTTTCTCTACCTAGTTGATATTAGGTGGAAATGTAAGAAGAAGGAAGACCATCAATGTCATCTATGGATTTCATGGTATTCCATCCCTTGATGGAGTTTGCATGGGAAACACCTTAGGATAGCATCAACGATTAGATGCGATTCCATCCCCAAATGGACTTTGAATGGGAAACACCTTAGGATAGCATCAACAATTAGATGTAGGAAGGGAAAGGTCATGGATTTCATGGGATTCCATCTCTAGATGGAGTTTGCATGGGAAACACCTTAGGGTAGCATCAACGATTAGATGCGATTCCATCCCCAGATGGACTTTGAATGGGAAACACCTTAGGATAGCATCAATGATTAGATATAGGAAGGGTAAGGTCATTGGGCATGAATTTAGACTCTGGAGAGTTCTTCCTTTTTACTAAAGATGATTTTTTTTACGGGTAAACAATTTCGAGGGTTTATATGATCAAAGCATAAATTTGATCTACAATTAGGGTTTAATGATTACTCTGGAGAATTCTTCCTTTTTACTAAAGATGATTCTTTTCTTATGGGTAAACAATTTCTAGGGGTTATATGATCAAAGCATAAATTTCATCTACAATTGAGGGTTTAATGATTGCTCTAGAGAGTTCTTCCTTTTGACTAAATATGATTTTTGTTCTTAGGGGTGAATTTTGAGCGTTTATATGATCAAAGAATAAATTTCATCTACAGTTGAGGGTTTAATGATTATGATAATGCAAATCTTGGGTTTATATGATGAAAGAATAAATTTCATCTACAGATGAGGGTTTAATGATTATGATAATGCAAATCTTGATTGTGCCAACAATTCATCAAAAGAGAATGCATAAGTAAGCATTTTTCATGTTTTTATTGTATAAAGGGTTTATTGATTATGATGATGCAGATCTAGATTATGGCCAAGAATTCATCGAAAGACAATGGACAAGTAAGCATTTTGTCTTTGAGGTTTCTATGAGTTTCATGATTTTGTAGACTTTCTTCCGGATTCATCGCATTAGGTTTCTTTATAATCGACGTTTCGAACCAGCAACGATGGTTCATCTTCAGGATGTGAAAGATTGTTAGAAGACAGATCTTATTTTTCAAATATATATAAAGGTGTATGAGATGTTTAGCTGACAATTATTAGTATTTGTTAATTATAATTTTAATTGTTTTATTATATTCTGTCAATTTTGATTTTATTTGTGAATTTTTTTTATTTTTTTTAGAAATTGTCATTTTTATTAAGGTTATGGTTATATTCATTTGATTTATTTCAAACATTATGTATTTTAATTAT
>APFE030739338.1:93797-157038 GCA_000404065.3 Pinus taeda | reverse complement strand
AAAAAAAATTCACAAATAAAATCAAAATTGACAGAATATAATAAAACAATTAAAATTTTAATTAACAAATACTAATAATTGTTGGCTAAACATCTCATACACCTCTATATATATTTGAAAAATAAGATCAGTCTTTTAACAATCTTTCACATTCTGAAGATGAACCATCGTTATTGGTTCGAAACATCGATTATAAAGAAACCTAATGCGATGAATCCGGAAGAAAGTCTACAAAAGTAAGCATTTTCTATGTCCTTACTATACAGATCAGTTCGTTCCTCCCTAACTTTTCTAGGGTCAAAATGCATGGAAATTTATTTTTTCATTTCACATTTTTTTAGTGGTCGATTGTTTGTATAATGGACTCTACCATGACCAATTCAAAGGGCTCAAGTGATGCAAACGAACTTTTTGGTAGCATGAAAATACTAGGCCTTCCTCAAACTTTGTTACATGAAATTAAAATTTCTTGTAATCATGAACATAAAATATTTTCTGTTTCATCCTTAGATTTTGATCTTAATGCCTACAGTTTTAAACCATGTTACTAGATTTTAAGTAGAATATACTTAGATCCACTAAACCTTACAAATCTCCAAAGATTAGGTTAATTTCAACTAAAAAGAAGAAACCTGAATGGATTTTGTAATTTATACTCAATGCTTACAAACAATGATTAAAAATGGAAGAACCCAAATGGTCTGATATCTTTTAGCCACTCATCAATTTCCAAGACCTTTGCTATTATTCTGAACCTAAGCAGAGAGAGTAGAAGAGGAAGAGGAACCTGGTTGAGGTGGAACCTGACCTCCTTAATACTTTTCAAAAGCTAGGCATGCCCTTGACTAGAAGAAGAGATTGACAAACATTGTTGTAGATGTTGTTTTTGACACTGTTTACATTGCTACCATGCATAGGTAGACTTTATAGGAAGTTGAGGTTATCTTTTGTTCGTTTATAAGAGGTAATTTTGGAGTACCTTGATCTATTTAGGAAGTAGTTTGGAAGGGTTGTTCCTCTTGTTGATAACTATTATGCTACATTGTATTTTTTTTTAGTGATAGATTTTTCTATTAAATCCCCAAGTACACTTTGTCACCCATGGAAATATCCACTTATTTTAGGATGAATGAGATATAGACTGGGCAGTTTGAAAGGACTCTTATTGTTTTAGATGAGAGGCCTTATGTGAGGTGAGAGGTGCTCTATGACATATATTGAAGGATGCACTAAACCATTTTATGACACCAATCATCTACATGCCATAGTAGTGGATCTCTATTGCACCGAGGGAGCAATGATAAAGTATTCCACTTTAAAGAATTGGTATGTCGGGGACGATGAATGTAGACATGGGATTTATAATTTTATTATGAAAATAGGTTTGTGTGAGGAATACAAATCAAGGATTTCGTGGACTTGAGTAGAGAATGGTTCGAAAATCACATAGAAATACTCAAGAACTGTTTTTAAAGGAGATGATGCAATTGGAGAGTTCTATTTTGTTGCCTTGAAAAATAACTATCAATAGGGGGGACAAAGATGATCCATAGAGGGAAGAATTGTAGGAGTATAATTGTTTCTAAAATTATATCTATAGGCAAGTCAAGGAACTACTACAGCGGATTAGTGCAGGTGCAACCAAATTCTCATAACACAAGGATTTTTTCACAGTGTGATTCGATGCTCATCGGTGACCAGGCAACTGCAAATACTTATCGTTACATTTAGGTACAATTTTAGTTTCATTATTAAGTCTTTAATTTCATTTATTGATAGTCCTTCTTGTGTCCTTGTCTCTCTTAATTTCATTGTGGTAGGATTGGAATGGGTTAAAAAATCAAGCATTTCATTAAGTAAAATAGACACCCACATGTCACTACATGTCATTGTGTGTACTCTCTATTTTTTATACAATTAGAAGTGAGCACTATGATGTGTACACAACTAAAAATCCTAGCACACATGATGAATCTAGTCTTAGCATGGAAATCGAAACCAAGAGTCATAAAATATCAATAAATTTATGACACTCAGTAAAAGACACAAAAACATATTCTATGCAAACATTGTCTATTTAGTGCAAGGTAGTACTAATATTTCATAATTTCCAAAGGTGGTGGATGTCATGAATATGCCCTCAAGAAAAGTTACTGACTTGAAGATAAGATGGTCAATGCAACTATTTCCTTTAAATAGGCTAATTTTAGGTAATTAAAACAAGCTTGAAAATAACTAGAAACACCACCCCCACATCATTTTATTTCCTGTTGTACAAGATAATATTGAATAAAATTATGATCAGTTCCATTTAAATTGACCGTACATAAAATAACAAACAAGCTTGATGCTTTTAAAAGCTATATCCATCATTAAATATAATATATGACAAGGATGGATCATAATTTTAAAGGCTATATACATCACCAACTATAAGATAAGATATAAGATAGTCATAATATAGTCACTAATAATTAATTGATAGTCATAAGTTATAGTTAAATAGTATGATATTATTAATATTATAGAACACAACTATAGGGTTGGACTGTGAGGGGCATTGTGACAATATATGTACACTTCTCATTGTATTAGACAATCATCTCTCAAAGTGTGATATCCATCCAATGAAATGTACTCCTATAGGCCATTGTGGGATTTTAATTTTTTATTTCAGTGGAAAAGTGGTGATATATTTTCTTAGGCCTTAGTGTTCTGCTTCTTTAAGGTTTTGACTACTCACAGCTAGCACCTTCATTCAACCAAATGAGGTACTCATCTTGGAAAGTTGAATCATTTTGTCTCCACAATCCAATATGGTGTTGGATCAATCTCATGATCCTAAAAACATTGGTCATAATAGCAAGGAACTTTTACCGTGGGAAAAAGAATATACAAATCTAAGGAATATGACTCTTTTAGAACAAGAAATAAGGATATTTTTTACACTGATCTTTTTTTTCCCTTTGTTTTCATAAGTTATCTATTGCCTGATATTTTTAACATGTAATTTGGTATGACTGTGCCTAAGGTTTTGTTGAAGGTTGAATACTAAGTTCCTAAGGTGTTATTTTCTATGGTGACATTTTATTTTCTTTGTTTATATAGGTAATCTAGTCGCATAGTGGCCACTATCGAATGTTGAGGTATATTTCGTATAAATATTTTATAGTCCACTTTATTTTATATTCAAGTATTCATCGTCGTTCTTGTCTTATACTCTGCATTGTATCTTCTTTCATTTTTAGGAGAGGAACTCAATATTAATGGTAAGAAGTGACAATTGAAGAAAGAGGATAACAAAAACACTGGAGCGACAAATGAAAAATGAGAGAGACAAGAGAATATGTCTAGAGATACCCTTAGAGCCAATATCTTTCATAAGACACACTCATAAAGATTGATGGTCAAGCCTTCAGAGTTGGTGAATTCACTTGTAGTGCTTTGGCAACACAATGATAATGTTTTGAAATGATGAAACAATATTTCATATGTAAATTGTACTCCAACCGATATTAAGTTGGAAACTCATATTGTAATACTTGATATTTTATATAATAACATTTATATGGTTGAAATTATTTTTATTTTCACTTGATATTATTTAGTCTTGTAATTAACATATGTAAATTTGCGTTATCATATTAGATAAACATGCACATTGTATGGCATTTTTTTTTAAATTTAGTTGTAAAATCATACTAATTAATTATTTTGATCAATAATGAACACATAAAATTAATCTGAAACTACTAAATTATTAGTTTCTATTAATTAATGATGAACATGAATAAAATGAATATATGACTAAATTAGTTGTTTATAATGACTATGAATGAAATTAAATGAAATGAATAGAACCTACTAAATCAAACGCTTATATAATGAATATGAAAATACTAAAAAAATATAAATGACTACTATAAATGATAATTTTTTTATTAAAATGATGACTAAATTTTTCATATATATGACTACTAGTAGCTAACTTACAGTATCTTATAACATGACCAACATTTTAGTCATATTTCTTTGGTCATTAATTGGTTTTCTCGAGGATTCATATAGTAATATATTTTGTTGTATCTTTGGTCATTAATTGCGACAATTAATGACTAAACCAATGAAACATTTATGACTAAATATAATACTAGATGGTAAAATTGAGGAAACCAATTAACGACTAAGCTAAACATGACTAAAAGTTGGTCGCATTTTAAGATATTGTAAATTAGCTACTATTGGTGATCGATTGAAAAATGGTCGTTTATATGCAAATTTTAGTTGTTTTTTTAGTAACTAATTAGTCATTTTGTACTAATGTGCATGACTTCCCTTACACAACTCATAGGAATTTCTATCACTATTAGGCTTGAGTTGAATTTTGTTTGACATATATACTACTTCTTAGGCTGCTTCTCCCCAAAATTTGTGAGACACGCCTGCTTCATCCAACATTGCTCTGACCATTTCCTGGATTGTTCTGTTCTTCCTCTCTACTAATCCATTTTTTTGTGGAGTTCTAGCCACTGAGTACTTCGTCATGATGTTGTGCTCTTCACATAATTCCTCAAATTCTCTTGATTTGTTCTCTCCTCCTTTATCTGATCTTAATAATTTTATATTTAAGTATTTCTCATTTCCTACTTGAGCTTTAAACTTCCTGAAATGCTTGAATGTTTCTAATTTTTCTTTTAAGAGAATAATCCAAGTGGCCCTAGTGAAATCATCAATTAGCAACATGAAATACTTTTCTCCTTTCGATATTTTTTCTCTATTTGGCCGCAAATGTCTATGTGAATGACCTCTAGAGGTCTGGATGTGGAGAATTGTTTTGAATTGAAATGAGTCTTAGTCTGCTTACCAAATTAACATGACTTGAATATTGAGTTATTGGGCCTTGACAGTCTCAATAATCCTCTCCCTTCTCCCATTTTACTAACCTTTCTCAAATTGTCAAAATTCATATGCCCAAGCCTCTTATGCCACAAATTTGCTTCACTGATTTTTCTTAAACAACAGTTGACCCTGGAATCATTAAATACATATACATTACTGTGGACTGTGATTTCTTTCCTTATCATCTTTCCATTCTTCATGTTATGGATCTCACAGTATTTAGATCGAAATGTTACACCATATCCATTCTCACACATTTTTCTAACATTAAGGAGATTGTGCTTGAGACCTTCCACATACAACAAATTTTTTGCTTCTGTTTTTTTATCAAGACTGACGATGCCTTTGCCCTTGATTCTAGCTGGAGCATTGTTTCATCTGTCCTTTTCTTTTAGCGACAAAAAAATTCTATTGTCGCCAGTCATATGTTTGAAACAACCACTATCAACATACCATTTGTTTTCTTGATTATGAGTTGATAAGGAAAGTCCACACTGAATGCCTTTTTTAGGATTCCGTTCCCATCTCCCCTTTTTCTTTTGGTTATCAGAATGTGTAATATTCTGGGAGTTAGATAGGTATTCAAGCATGCATCTTCACTCATTGGATTTGTGCCCAAAATTATTACATTTGAAGCATTCTACTTCACTTACCAAGGGAGAGAAGACATTGGGATGTTCATCTCTTTCAACTTTGATCCTTCTACATTCAATAGATTTATGTCCAAAGGTATGACACTTATAACAATGAACATAAAATAAATAGGAATGCCTATTGTTTGATGTATTATGAGATTGTGCAGGGAAATACCTTGGTCATCCAGTTGATTGATTCATTCTCCATTGACAATCTCCTAGTTGCTTTTCCACTCTTTTGTCTTCATTAATTCTTTCACAATGCCTCTTCCCATGGCTTTGTGGTTCTTCAAATCCTATGGACCTGAATTTTTTCTTCCCCATAGAATATTCTTGTGTCTTAGAGTATCCCAGACTAGTTTTGATTCTTGGAGGCCTTTCAATACTCAGGATCTTATCTAGTCTCCTTGTCCCTTCAGCGAATTTTTCATTTAAAACCTTCTCGTTCCTTGTTCTCTCAAGATTCCTTCTTAGAGTGATAACCTTTGCTTAAGGCTTTGACAGTTCTCTTCCCATTCTTGGATCACACCTTGAATAACCTCTTATTTTCGTTTTTCCTCCTCCATTTTAAGTTTCACAGATAGAATATCATCTTTGCATGTCTATGAGATTGTTTCCCATTTTAACTTGAGTAGCTCCTATTTCAGATGCTTGTTCTCCTCTTCTAGTTTCTCATAGGTTCGTTGTTTTTCTTCTAGTAGAAGGACTATACTATATTTTCTCTTGATAACTTCCTCAAGCTTTTCTTTTTGACAGGAAGAATCCTCATTTTCAGTTATACATACCTTCCCCTACACACTGTAACTATTCCTTCAGCTACTTATTCCTTTTCCTCACTTTATTTAACTCACCAAGGGCACTAATGAGTTATGCTTCAAGGTCCACTACTCCTTCTTCGTCATCTTCATAGTCCATAATACCTTCTTTCTTAGAGTTTGTTTCGAAATCCATAAGAATATACTTATCTAAATCATTCTTTGACGAGCTTTCATTATCTAACTTTGGTGTTGAGCTATCCTCTTTGGAGTAGAACCCATTTTTCTTATAGAAATTTTTCTTCTGATGTGTCTGAGACTTGTTTCCAAATTTCACACCCTATGCCTTTTTAGTGTTTTCTTTATAAGGGAATTTGGAAAGCAAATGTCCAAATATTCCATAACAAAAACACTTAAAGGGAAACTTTCCTTTATATTTTCTTGAACCATGCTTCAATTTTATGGCTAGTTGAGCCAGCTCTTGATCAGATTCACAACTGGAGCAATATTACTGATCTTTATGGTCCTTGTCCTTCCCAGATACTTTGAACGTTTCTTCCTTAGGTTTATACTTTTTTATTCCTACTCTCACCTCATATGCTGTGAGAGTACCATGCAGTTGGTTCATCTTGAGATCCTTTAAGTTAGACACTTGTTCAATAGCTGGGACTTTGGCATTAAATCTCACGGGTAGAGATCTTAATATTTTCTAAACAATCATCTATTCCTTGACCTCTTCACCAAGTCCTCTAGTCATATTATTCACTTCCTCAAATTTGAGGAAGTATCCTACTATTCTTCCATTTTCACTCATTCTCAAGCTCTCAAACCTCATTCTAAAAGTCTAAAGTTTCGCCTGCTTTACTTTTTCATCTCCTTCATGACTCTGATTAAGCTTACCCACACTTTCATAGCATACTTATGTTGGAAATAATACTGAGAGGGGGCGTGAATCAGTATTATCAAATCAAACACTTTTTCATTTCCATACTCAGATTCATATAAGCTACTTCAGTTAAGGGAACCTGCGTGTACACGTAACTATGTCTAATGCAACTAGCGTATATCCAGTAAACTTATGATTCAGTTAATCCATTAAATTTTGATCTTTATTCAGTGCATCAGAACTTTATTAACCACATTTAGGTGCATTAAAACAAAACAGATCATCACACACAAGAAGCACACATGAACACCATTATGTAAGGTGGAAACCCAATGTGGGTTAAAACCACCTGCTGTAATTCGTCTCTATCTTCTTTTAATAAGAAACTTCTTTTTACAATATTTCTGTACTGGTACAGCCTTATACCAGTATGCAGGCTTCTACCTGCAGAAGGTTACAACCTCCTCTCTTTCTCCAACTTCTCCTGGAAGGGAGCTACAACCCCCTTTACTCTTGTACTAGCTGATCCTTTACTAGTACATACGCGCCGGCCTACTGAATGCCCCAACCTTCACTCGTTTTCTAGCTACTACTGGAAGGGAGCTACAACCCCCTTACCTCTTGTACTAGCTGATGTACTAGTACGTAGGTGCTGACCTACAGATGGCTACAACCTTCTCTTTCTTCCTCTAGGCACCACGTTTCATAAATTTTTAGACTAGATACTCATGGAACTCAATGTCATAATCTGAAGGCCATGTTTCATCCAATTTTCATACTGGACCCATCAATATTATTGAAGCACGTAATCAA
Organism: Pinus taeda; assembly: GCA_000404065.3. Lineage (NCBI taxonomy): Eukaryota > Viridiplantae > Streptophyta > Pinopsida > Pinales > Pinaceae > Pinus > Pinus taeda. The sequence continues at coordinate 149,050 of APFE030739338.1, read as the reverse complement.
TCAACATTACCACCATCAATCTCTGAATCACTGAAACCCTGTCAACAAACTACAGTCACCAAAACACAGAGCAGAACACAGAAATCTACAACAATGTTCAGATCTAACTGTATATCGAAAATCATGCATCAGAGTGCATACACTACTTGGAAGAGCCAAACCAACATGTATACACAACTTTACAAAAGCGAACCAGCGTATATGTCATTAATTACTTACTTATAACTTTGTTGCACTTCCTAACTTCACACATACCTAGATTTTGCATATACAAAGATAATATGTGTGTTAGCAACTAGATCTAGTCCATCAAATCACATAAAGATAAGTCATTATGATCTGATCCATTATTAGATCTCATCCATCAACACCAAAGCTAAACACAATCAACCAAACTGAATATGCAGAATACTGACAATAGTAAATAGTCATCAGAACTCATCAATAACCAGAACCACCTATAACTTCAAACATCATAGATCGTATGGTATACACTACTTAGTTACATCTAACCTGCTTATGTACATGCTTTTATCATAGTCAACCAATGAATACATCTGTAAATATTCATTCATGATTTGCAGCTATTCCAAACTTGAGTTATACCCAGATCATGATATTTATAGAACATTACATGCGTCAGTATACAGATCTAGACTAAACAAGATCAAACCATATAGAGATGATTCATTCCAAGCCATTGGATCCCGTATCTATCCTTAGATCTTCTTCTCCATCAACCATTGAGATTCCTCCTTAGCTCAGATCAAGCAAGGCATCATGAACCCATAACCTGCATACTGGATCTCATACTTCATTAGATATTCGTGGCTTACTTCAGTGCCTTTGCTTAATGATCTTCTCCTCCTTTTATAGTCTTAGGCCTTTACTCAATACCATGGTCCAAAACCACTTAGAACCAATACCTTGGACCAAATACATGGGATCGACATGTCGGACAAGATAGCTTGGATAAATACCATGGATCACAATGCCATGGTCCAAATACCATGGACCAAAACCAAATGTACGTGTGTTTCCTTGCATGAGAGTGTGTGTATACATATATGCACCTTTTGGTCATCTGACATGTGTGTATATGTGGCTTTATCAAGGGTAACCTATGTATATCTCTTTTTCTTAGTTTTGTGAGCCTGAGCTATGAAGTTTCCATCAAGGACAACACCTATATCATAATGCCAACAATCCCCCCCCTTTGGACTTGATGGAAAAGTTATCTTGCGAGACTAAGAACTGTCATCTTAATGAGTTTTCATTGTTCATTACATTTGAACTGATTCCTTTGAGCTGCCCTGCATCCCATGTATTATGTCACATCTGATATCTCTTTTGTAGATTCATCTAGTTATATATTAGTGAGTTGTTCTGCTACAAGTGGGTTTCCATCAAGTACAAAACATGCATCATAATTCCAACAATCTCCCCCTTTGGACTTGATGGCAACAACCATACCAAGTCACTCTCCCCCTTTGACATCAAGGGAAAAGGGCAGACCAAGATATTCTCTTCCTTGATATACATTCTGCTATCCATACTCCCCCCGAGTACCTACTAAAATCTTTGATTGAGCTCCCCCTTTGTATATGCCAAGTTGTACCAATCTATCCATGCTCCCTCTGAGTACCTGCTGAAATCTCTACTCTGCTGAAGTGTGGTGTTCATGCTCCCCCTGACTATAAGCAAGGTCTGCAAAAACATGTTCTACAAGAAGAACATGACTCTAGACATCATAAATGACCTTCTTATCACCAAAGACTCATACATACATCCATCTCCCAACCAAGTGGGGATATACCAATATTGACTCATCCACCCAACCAAGTGGGGATACACCATGACTAAAATATTACATCATCCTTCCCATCCATAGTGGGGGTACAAATTACATCATATAACAAAAATGGATTCATCAAATGACTACAATAGATAGAGACAAACTATTACATCATGAGTCTTGATATGACCTTTATATGGCATTTATAACAGAGACCAAACATCTAAATAAGACCATGATAGTCATCAGCAACTATCATACACAATGTATGATCTACTCCATAAGCATCTATGAATAGCATCTAGACCAGCAACTTGTATATGTCCATTAGTGTATAAGTCATCAACCTATAAAAAGGGATGTCTGCATATAGATATCAACTCATCCTTTTGAACAAAATTCTACATATGACATACAAAATAATTCACATTATATCATATGTGAAAAACACCATAGCCATCTCATCAACATCAAGATCTGCATGATCTTACATATCATCCAAGTATCATCACTTGGGAACATCTGCATCAATCAACAGATGAAAGTATCAACCTATCATCATATAGGTAAGAACTCACCATCATCATGTCTCCAACAATGCAACTTTGAGTAATCATCCATGTATCCAGCATACTGTATATAGCACTATGTATCTTGAGCTCAAGATATTTTGTCAAGACTTCTTGATAACAACAACAATCCTCATCCCTGTGAGCATCAAAACTATAGGAATCATAATTGTATTATATGTTGACAACAACATATGAGTGACTCACCATCAAGTAATGAAATTGTGTATTCAAGCTTTGTACTTCTCCTTACCCTTATGAAGATCACCATGTAAGCACCATATATGCATCATCAGAGAATCAACCACAAATCTAATCTGAACACCAACTATGTAACCCCAAGAATCGTATGAGACTTTCTCATGGACAGCTCATAACCATATCATAGCAAGATGTATCATTTACCCATATAAGAATCATCACCAAGGACTACTAACCATAATGCCAACAATGCATTATTAAAAGCACATGCTCCCCCTAAACTGTGCCATCTTGTTTACTGTCAGATCTGATCATGCATGTATCAGCAAGAAGTATCAAGGCATCATCATCATCAAGTTAGGATCAAAACCCTTCTAAACATCTTACAAGTATCAAGACATTTCCAAACATCATCAGCACATTGTAAACATTATCAAACAGAGCAAATAATCATATCAGACCATTTTCCTGAGCTTGTCCCACTACTTTTCTCAAACTGATATATACGCGACTGTACAGACTCTAACTCACATATATACGTGACTTCACTTTATGAAACTTGCGTATGTGATTGAGAATACTGAAGTTTTACACATTCAGTTTCCTCTGAGTCTATTATGTCTATACATTTTGCTATGCCACATCTTTCAAACTGTGCTTCCTTCTTCTTCCATATCTTCAAGTGTGATGATGTTTTCTCCTTTTGGTATGGTGCCCGTATTTTTTTCCTGCATTCCTTTGCTATATGTCCCATCTTGTTACATGCATAACATATTACATTTCTCATATTCCTTTTGTAGCAATCAATAGCTTTTTGACCAAACATATTGCAAGAAAAATAGTATCCCTTAAAGTACCTGGAACGTGATGATCTTTCTGTGTGATGGTATTGAACCATTCTACTTCTACGTCTGGTTGCAACATGTCCAAGATTATGACATACATAACATTCAACATTATTCATCAAAGGAGTAAAAGATTTTCTTTGAAGATTTTCTTTCCTTGGTCGTTGATGGGATTGACCTCTCATCTCCTTGATGAGTATTTCAGATTGTGCATTAGAGTTCCTTGTCTTATTTTGTGAACTAGATTCACCTTCAACAGATTCATGAAAACCAAGGCCAGTTTTGATAGCAGGAGATAATTGACTACTAAAAATATCATCCAAGATCTTAGTACTATCTTGAAATCATAAGACCTTATCCTTTTCTTCTAAGTTGTATTTTAGAATATTTACCTCAACCTGATGTTGCTCCTCCTTTTCATGATACTGCTTCTTCATGTTTTCTTCCAACTGATGTCTTAGTTCAAGAACTTCATTTTCTTTTTTTTCAAGAGCTTGGAGTAGTTCTTCATTCTGCTTATTTGATTCTTCAATATCTTCTTTTAGCGAGAGGATCGTAGCTTCAAGCCTTTCATAGTAACTGGATCTTTCTCTGAGTTTTTTGATTGCTGCACTCCTTTCATTTACTTCATTTCTTAATGATGTTACTTCAGCCTGCAAATTTTGACATTGATCTTCCTTTTCCTTGAATAGCTTCCTTTCCCTGTTTCCTTTGTCTAGCTGAGCTTTTAGATTGGTAACTTCTTCTTTGTAGACACATTCCCTTTTGTGCAATAGATCTTGTTGATCTCTAATTTTTTCTGTAAGCCTTTTAAATTCTCTCTCTATTTGATATCTTTCATTCTCACCCATAAGAGAAAATTCAGTTGTTTCTCTATCACTTTCATCATCTTCAAATGGATGGAGAAATGTATCACTAGAGGATAACAAATTCATACCTGATAGTTCTTTTGCTTGTTCATCATCATTCTAAAGTGATTCTGAATCTCAAGTGTTTCTTCCACATATTCCCTAATCGATTCTCCCACTGTCATAGTTCCTTTGAGATGTCTTCTTCTTTTGAGGTGCTCTCTTCTTAACCTTCTTTCCCATTGTTCTACGGATCTCCTTCAAGCAATCAAGCTTATACCAAAGGACCTGCTCTGATACCAATTATTGGAAATAATACTAAGAGGGGGGTGGGTGAATCAGTATTATCAAATCAAACACTTTTTCATTTCCATAACTTGAATCCACTGCCTAGGAATAGACCTATTTGCCTTTCATATCAATTCTGCTACTCACTTTCTTTCTATTTACCAACCGAAATACCTAGACCTTTAGACCTAGACCACCTTAATGAATATTAATGAATCGCTTAGGAAGTAGGTACATACTGCTGAGATTTTCTCTTATAACAACACCAAAAGGATGGTTGGTTGAATCTTCGCGCTTTCCTTTTTATATGAAGTAGGCAGGTCTATCAGATTCATATACGCTACTTCAGTTAAGGGAACCTGTGTGTACATGCAACTGTGTCTAATGAAACTAGCGTATATCCAGTAAAATTATGATTCAGTTAATCCATTAAATGTTGATCTTTAGTTAGTGCATCAGAACTTTATTAACCATATGAACAGTAAACAGGTGCAGTAAAACAAAACAGATCATCACACACAAGAAGCACACATGAACACCATGATGTAAGGTGTGTTAGTGTCAGTCTTTCTAGCCTTCCTCCAGTGATCAAATATGCTCTTACAAAGTGGTCTCAGAGTGTCAAGGTCAAATTTTGTCATTTCAGTGAGTCTTCAAGCAAAATTTGGTCACTAGGCATTAGGTCTAGGGTTTGATTTCACTCTTTTCAAAGTTGCCCAAATGTTAGTCTATGTCACTATTCAGCTGATTCTATCACCATTCATATGGTTTTTATCATCATGTCAAGTTCCAATGGGTCATTTTACACCTTGTTCATGCTTCAGTTGCGTCTAGGTGAGTTCATTTCCCTCTCCTAGGGTTTTGGAGGTAATTTCTCTTGGATGGTCAAATCATTAGCAAAACTTGTATCCAGATGTTCATACACCTTCCCCTATCCTTCATGTACCTTCTTAAACACTTCCCATCACTGAGATCCCCCATATTCCTCATTTTTCCACAAACCCTAGTTTCTTGCTACAACCTGGTAATTTTCTAGGCTAGGCCTGTGTTTTTCCCTTTTGGACCCCTTCCCCTCACTCAATGTCTAAGATTCCACTTTCCTCTGCTTCCTAACATCACTCGCTACTTCCAAAATTTTTCTCAAGAATTTAGAAGCCCCCTATCCCCTTCATTTCACTTCATTTCGACAAAATCCCTTGTTCCACACATCGGGATAAGTTTCACTCAAAAGATGTTTCAGAGCAATAAAAGATACATTTTGGAAACCTGAGAGAGGTTTTTATCCAAAACATGCGAAAGAAGAAAAACCTCCTTCACTTTTTACACAGGTGTCATGGTTTTAGAGAAATGTCAAAAATACCATTGCCTCAGGAGAATCGAATGAACCTCTAAAGTGACCTTGGGAAAATCAAGATTTCTCCAAGAATGGTTGGTCAAATGACTTTCTTGATGAGTCAAATGATAACTAGACACAAATATATTTCCAATGAGCTATCATGAGCTCAATTTTTAGTTGAGGAAGGCATTCAAAAGTTGACTGCAACAGCACTCTGCCTTGAGGCAGCCTCATTTGGCACATTTTGACCAGTCTTGGGCGATTTGATTTTTGACAAGGCAAATGAACTCCAAATTGAAATATTCTAGTTGTGTTCGAAAGTAGACTCAAATAAAATTCCAACGAGATATCCTGCGCCCAATTTCGACACCGAGAAGGCCTCCACAAACCTCCTGCAAAATGCACTATGTAGCTGGGTGTGCGCTACGCATCAGGAAGGGTGCGCTACGTGTTAGGGGCACGCTACGCGTCAGGGAGATTTTCTCAGTGTTATTCTCCACGTGTGCTATGCATCAGAGGGGCGCTATGCATTGGGAAAGGCGTGCTACGCATTGGGTTTTATGCTCAACAAATTGCCAACAAGCCATCAAATCGATTTTTCTCTCAAGCACATTGCAGGTAGGCCTCTCCTCCATGGCTAGATTTGGTTTTGCAAGATGAAAGAGAAAATTAATATGTTCAAATGCTATGAAAATGATAAATCAAAACCCTACATTGTTGTGGAAAATTTAAAGTCTCAATGGTACTAGGGTTTCAAATTTCTCTTGTTGTCCAAGGCTGCCTATTTTTTATCCCTTTTTTCCCCCACCTACACCAACATTCTCCTTAAAATTTTCCCATGCAATTTTATAATCTTCCTATTAAAATCCACTAAAATCCCTAAACCCTACTAAAATCATTAAACCCTATTAAAATTCCCAAACCCTACTTCACCTTAAAATCCCACTTATTGTCCCTAATTCCCTCATGTTCCCCTTTCCCTAACAATTCCCATGTCTTTTTGTCCCCCTTGGTGACAGCATTTGAAAAAGTCAATCAACAGTTCATTGGGTGCAAAGTCAACATTACATTTCAGTCACTTTGCCTCCAAAACCATGTCAGAAACCGAATCAGATTATGAACAGAGTGATGACCGGGATTCAACACCGGAGATAGAAGTGCCAAGGAGGCATCACAAGGGTGGTAAAGGTGGTCGGCATGTCAGGGAGGAGCCCACCTCTTTGGCTCATTTGCAAGCTTGTCCACTTGCAGTGACCTATTTTTGGTACCAACCATGTTTTGAGTATTGTGAGAGGATCTCACAAATTCAGCATCACAGAAAATTAGTCCGCTTGTTTGTCCTACATTTGCACAATGGTCATGTGAACCTTACCGGAGTGAATTTCACCTTGTCACCCGAGACTATTGTTCAGGCCTCTGGGATACCAAATGTAAGGGAGGAACGGCTGAAAATGGCTGATAGAGATCATGCATTATTAAAACGCATGGTTATGCATTACAAGGTCCGGAACTTGGTTTGCAAGGCGCGAATTAGGAGTCTTAAGGCAAAATTGAGGAAAAGGGTCAAGAAACAAAAACAACAGAAGGAGCTTGATCGTCTTTGGATTTTGGCCGAAGCCTCTTTGATTAAGTATAGTTCTTTATTGGGGACCCCTAGCCCAAATTTCAAAAAATTTGGAGAAGTTTTTGTCAATTTTGAAATTTTTGTATTAAAAACAGGTTTTTCCCCTCAACGCGTAGTGCGTCGCGCGCTACCGTGAAGATGGGGAGGTCCATTTCACAAAAACTCTGCATTTTTGCATTTTTCATGACAAATTACACTTTCTCAGCCACTTCCAAGACATTTCATTGAGGTTTGGGCCCCCAAAAGGTCAAAAAACAAGCAAAAAATGACCTGCCACTTTTTGGACACACAGGAAGCAGTCTTGGGAGAGTGCATTTTTGGAGGAGAAAATGGGTGCCAAATTGAGTAATTCCACTTGGGATGGAGAGTAGACATCCAGACCTTTCCAACAAGCCCACTTGAGCCTCATTTTGATGTTGGGAAGTGCCCCAAAAGTGGGCTCAAAGGCGTGTTATGCGTAGAGAAATAGCGCGCTACGCATCAGGGAAATTTGCCAGTTTTTCATCTACAGCTCAGGACAACGCAGCTTTTGACTAGTTTTGACTTTTTATGGGATTTTTCACCCTCTTTGATGTAAATAATGTATTTTCATGATGACATGACACTTTTTTACCTATTCTAGAAGATTCATTCATAAAATAGCAAAAAATTAATGAGTGAATCGGTTTCCTAACTTATAGAGGCAAGTTGTTTTGATTGCCTAGATTGTAGTGCTCAGTTTAGAATTGGTTGAAACAACTGCTAGGATGATGATCTCGACCCCTATAGGCAAGGAAATGTGTTATCTTGCCTATATTATGTATCTTCTTAGTCATTTTCATGGTGGGACTCTTGGGATAGTTTTGAGACTATATTGTACATATTTTACTAGCATTTTTGGCAAAGGAAAGACCAGGGTTTTGCAGCACTACTTGGGATCCATGTGGCTTTATGTCTTGATGGGGTGTTTCTTTTAGTACTTGTAAGTTGTGTGTGTGCATCATTATCTCTATTGAATCTTCTCTTGTTAAACAAATGAAGTGTTAAGGTAGAATCCATGAAATTGCTATGCTCTGCCTTTAAATTTGTTTAATATTCTATGTTTTCTTCAGTTTAAGGAGAATCCTTGAGACCCCTTGCTCTCCTTAGCCTCTCACCGGTCTGATCTATCCATCTCACTTGATTTAAGGCATCAAAACAATTGCCTATCTTGCCCCAAGTGGACCTCTGCAAAACCTGTGCCTCATCCCCGCACACAAAATTGCCTTTCCCTTGATTTCAACAAAATCATAAAAAATCAATCCTAAACTCTTTGTACTTAATACCTAGCCTAAAATCAGTCATCAATTCGGTCATCGCGAGTCTTTTCGATTATCTTTTGTCGAGTGTGACCCGGAGAGAGCCCTCTCCTGTCCTCGTAGGGCTAGCTATGAGGCTGAGCGTGGTTTGATGTGGCCTTGAGTCTTGCCTTATTTCAGCCTAAGGTAGATTTGAGCGCTAACAAGGTGGAAACCTAATGTGGCTGAAAACCACCTGCTGTAATTCATCTCTATCTTCTTTTAATAATAAACTTCTTTTTATAATATTTCTATATTGGTGCAGCCTTATACTAGTACGCAGGCTTCTACCTGTAGAAGGTTACAACCTCCTCTTGTTCTCCAACTTCTCCTGGAAGGGAGCTACAACCCCATTTTCTCTTGTACTAGCCAATCATTATGATCCTGATCCATTATTAGATCTCATCCATCAACATTGAATCTAACAAAATCAACCAAACTGAATATGCAGAATACTGACAGTAGTAAACAGTCATCAAAACTCATCAACAACTAGAACCACCTATAACTTCAAACATCATAGCTCATATGGTATACGCTACTTAGACACATCTAACCTACGTATGTACGTGCTTTTATCATAGACAACTAGTGTATACATCTATAAATATTCATTCATGATTTGCAACTATTCCAAACTTGAGTTATACCCAGATCATGATATTTACAGAACATTAAATGCGTTAGTATATAGATCTAGACTAAACAAGATCAAACCATATAGAGATGATTCATTCCAAGCCATTAGATCCCAATCTATCCTTAGATTTTGTTCTCCATCAACCGCTGAGATTCCTTCTTAGCTCAGATCAAGGAAGGCATCATGAACCCATAACCTACATAGTAGATCTCATACTTCATCAGATATTTGAGACTTACTTTAGTGCTTTTGCCTAATGATCTTCTCCTCCTTTTATAGTCTTAGGCCTTTACTCAATACCATGGTTCAAAACCACTTAGAACCAATACCTTGGACCAAATACCTGGGATCGACATGTTAGACTAGATAGCTTGGAGCAATACCATGGATCACAATACCATGGTCCAAATACCACGAACCAAATCCAAATGTACGTGCCTTTCCTTGCATGAGAGTGCGTGTATACGTATACGCACCTTTTGGTTGTCTAGCCTGCGTGTATACGCGGCTTTATCAAGGGTAACCTGCGTATATCTCTTTTTCTTGATTGTATGAGATTGAGCTGTGAAATTGTAATCAAGGACAACAACTGTATCATAATGCCAACAATCTCCTCCTTTGGACTTGATGGAAAAGTTATCTTGCGATACTGAGAACTGTCATCTTAATGAGTTGTCACTTTTCATTACATCTGAACTGATTCCTTTGAGCTGCCCTGCATCCCATGTATTCTATCACATTTGATATCTCTTTTGTAGATTCATCTAGTTATATATTAGTGAGTTGTTCTGCTACAAGTGGGTTGTCATCAAGTACAACACATGCATCATAATGCCAAGAACTTATAGTGCATAACTTTTACAAGTTTTGATTGACTGAGGCCAAGGAGAATGGAATTCTTGTCTTCAACATTGTTCCCATATATTTTTTTACCATCTCTATTAATGGGAAGAATATTAGGGACATTGTAGTCTAGTAGTACTGAAGTCCAAACATCTACTCCCAGGGACATAAGATACACTTCCATTCTCACTTTCCAAAAGGCATAGTTTGTCGCATCAAAGATGGGTATTCTACTTGAGTAAGCCTCTTGACTCCCTTCCTTAGACATAATTCCTTATAGCTCTACCTTCTAGTGATTAGACTGTTGCTGAAGGAACCTCACTCTGATACCCATTGTTGAAATAAGGAATTGTGGAGAGGGGGGATGAATCAGTAATTATGAGATTCTTTTTCTTTTTTCTATTATGCTCACAATTCCATCTTATCTTCTTTTACTTGTGATATAAGTCATTCACAAAAGCAATCAACAAAAATTTCAAACATACATGTTCATACAACAATCACATGAGCAACACACACATTTGACACAATGATTTTCACATGGAAACCTAGAGGGAAAAAACCACCAAATTTGTTGTTTGTTTATGATGTAAATTAAGCACCCACTTAGTTACATATATTTGTTTATGAGAACCCTCTCACTGGAGGCACCAACCCCCTTTGGTAAGAAAGCACCAAATTTCCAAGAGGCACCAACCTCTTCATAGTGCAGGCACCAACCTTCTCTTTCCATTGTTCTACTATTTCATACAATTTTTAAAATAAATAGACGCATACAAATTACAAGTAAATAAAAAAATGACGGGTTAGAAATTAAACTTATGCACTCTGTATTTTGTTCTTTCATGCAAAAACCCTTGACCTTCTTCTCACATCAACATCTCCTCAGCACTCTGCCTCCTCTATCAAGGGTTCTCTATTGACTACTCTTCAACACTGCCCTCACTACTCTCCACAACACTCCTGTTGCGCTTTCCATTGTATCACATATTATGATCCTTGGTGCTTTGACATCTCTGTCTCTACACACACCTCTCACTTCTCAGCACTTCAACATTCTACTCAACTCCCCCATCTACTCAATTACAAGCAATGGTTTTGTTTCACTGAGGCACTCTACGCAAGCCAATCTTTGTAATTTGTACTTTAGCTCCTCGGGTGTACATCGACATGGCTTCCTTTGTTGTTTTTGTGTCTCTTGGTAGTTTCTTGTCACAGTGCCAAATCAGAGATGGAACTTTCAGTTCTTTATCATTTTACTGCGTAGATATCCATGCTAAGAAATTAATTCTCAGGTGACCTGCACACTCCTCTGAGAACCCCATTCTCATTTATCGCTCCATAGAACTAGACAATTCATAGAGGTGACCATTCTGATTCTCATTTAACACAACCAGTCATGTACGTGAAGCAACCGATTGCTTCCTTCTTTCACCCAAATGTTCTCCTCAATTCCTTATTACATAGTCTTTTGCAGATTTAGCCCATTTCAATGATCAACTCCTCTGATCTTACATTCAATTCCATATCTTCCGACCCATCATCCTTTAACTCGATGTACGAATTCATCAAATAAATTCCATAACGTAACTTTACTGAGGTGGAATGTTACAATATCTCTCAATCCAAATATCCTTAGCTCCCTTGGTACTTAGATCCTTGAGCATTTTAATTCTCATATCACCAAGAGCTATGACCGGCGATATAACCCTTGGGTGCTACAATATCGGAGCCACTATATCTTGTAACTTTTATTCAAATGTTGTTATGAGGTCACGAGCTTCAGAGCTCCTTTCACTTGGCACTTTCTTGTTTTTCGTCCATGGGGCTAGGTGTTGTAAGTAGCAACTTAGCTTTTAAGTGCTAAGGCCATTTGTTTATGTAAGGGGACAATATTCCTTTGTTAACTACTCTAAGCCTTGGTTCTTTGAATTCTAATGACCAAGTGACAGCCTAATATCGGAAATCCCTTCCATCGTAACTTTTCTAAAAACCATCTGCATTGAAGTTGTGAGGTATTCATACTTCAATATGCCAACCTCCAATATGACATCACTACTCCATGTGGAGACTCCATGGTGGTGACATGTATCACCTAGATTGTCATGTTAAGCCACCCAATAGTGTTGAGACTACCTTCCACGTGTCCTATCATACTGCCATGTCATGCTGATGGCATATGCCACTACATATTCTTGGAGCCAATATTATGCCACCATGTGTCCTACCAGAGAAGAGAGAAGAGGGCCCATCAAAACTTGGTTTTTCAATAGGATCCTTTGTTAATTTTATTTGGAATTCCTCGACTCTTTTTAGTACTATTAGAACTATAAAATATTATAAATTCTAAAGGTTCCTCCCTTAAGAAGTTTTGATATTCTGATATTCGATATGTTGATGTCTCGATGTTCTTATGTGCTGATATTCGAGGTTCTAATATCTTGTATGCTGATTCCCCAATGTTCTAATGTCCTGATCTTTAGAGTTCTGATATATCATCCTTCTTAAGATTTTAAATCCCTGGATTTTGGTAGACCATATATTTTTATCCAAGAGTCCTTTCTGGACTTCCACATATCCTTGGAAAACTCTTCTAGAGAAATTTTCTTTGGTTAGGGTCCAATGTAGGATTTGAGTCCATTTTTTACCTTTAAGATGGTTGCAAACTCTCTGGCACACTTTGCTACTTGAATCTTCTTCTTATGCTTGGAAATCTTAACTTCTAACCACCATAGTCATCATTTTATGGCTTCTTTAGTAAGCCTTCTACTGTGATGATTCTTTACATAAAGCCTGCAGCTACCATGGACTTCCATTTGGTCCATCACTATAGTCATCATTTGATGGCTTTTCCAGTAAGCCTGCTACTATGATGATTTTCTGCAAAGCACTCAAACAACCATGGTACTCCTCCCGAACACCCATTCATCATGTTGACCCTTGTTGACTTCAATTCCAACACTTACATAGCCACCCATACGCCATCAATTGTCCAAAATAATATGCAATACTTGTGGCAAGTAAATATTTGACACATATCCTAATAGGGAGGAAAAGGATGGTGCTATGTCGAAAATGTTTGATGGAATCAAAATCTATTAACATTTAATTATATATGTAATTATTTATTTTAGAATATGTCATCAAAATACTTATATAATAAAATTAGAATAATAGTATCAGCATGAATTCTTCAATAAAAACTATCATCTCTTAACATATCTTGATTGGAACCTGAACTTGGGACCATGATATTATCAAACTTTTCATTCAACAAACGAAATAACTGCAAATGGTGAACATATGATACATTCATGTTAGATTACATCTGACAAAATTAACAAATTGTATGTGAATCAACATTAACACATACATTACATTACATTAAAATATCCACACTAACCATTCACATACTCATCCCATGCCCTCTTCATCATGACCAATTAGGTCTTGCCAAACATTGTGACAACCGTTTGCATATGCTTTCACCTATTCAATATTCATATTATATATCTCCTCAATGTTTTATATACAAGATTAGCACGTGCACCAGCTTGTGCTCTTTATTGATTTACACCGAAATCAATTCTAGTCAGTGCATTATCTATGTTGTCTATAATTGCATCCCTTGCATATCGACTAATATGAGAAGTGGCATCCATCTCTAACCACAAAGTGACCAGATGTGGAGGTTGAGGTAGCAACGGTGGCATAGGGCAAGGTAATTCAGTATCCCTTAATGCACCCTTACGTTCATATGTTCGACCTATACCAATACCATAAAATTAAGATGGAAGGTCAATATAATCAAGTCTCATACCAAAAACGAATTCTGCATGAAATAATTTTTCAAAATAATGTGGAACCTTGTCATTCCATTGGACCTTTCCATGTGCTGCAAGGAACCTATAATACAAATGTTGGGCTATTTTAGGGTGCTTGAAATATTACAACTTCAGCATCTTTCCCTTCAACCCTTCTTTGAAAATAAACATAGATTACGCATGTGATTTTGTAACCCTTCTACCTACCTCAACCCATTTATCAAGACCCATCACTGCTTCCTTTCTATGCCTCATCATATCTATAAAGAAATCAGTTGTTAGTCCAAGGTGTTGTAAATATCAAGAAATGAGCTTAAAGAGTGCGTAACTATGTCTAAGCTTTGTTGACTGTTTACAAGGAGCTCCAAGCTCGCAAGATTTTTCTTCAATTTTGAATAATGACCTATGCACCTCTATAACGTAAATTGTTGGATGTTTGTTTCCCAAGGAAGCTGATCAAGAATATCAGATGGATAGGTGGTAGTTGGCATATGGTCTTCTTCTTGATTTTCCCTGATTCACCTACATTTACTTCGATCAACATTTTCACCCCCTACATCAATATAATTACATAAATAAAAAAACATATTCAAATCTATTTATACACATGCAAGATAGACATGTACACATATATGTACATAAAATTCATTTACATGTAGAAATTTTTTAAATTATAATATATATATATATATATATATATATATATATATATATATATATGATTAATATGTTATGTAATATGATATTATATATATTATATCATATATATATACAATATATATACATATAATTGTATTGATTGGGCACCTGGACTGGTGAGATTTACATGCCCCAAGTCATGATTTGATTGAGTGTTGACACCATGATATTTTAATCATGGGAGAATTTTGACCACCTTACGCAATGACATAGTAGAGGAAGCTTCTAAAAAATAGGAAATTATAATAAATTGACAAAAATTTATTCAATATATGTATGTACATATGATTATACATATTTATCATTTAAGTAAATTCACATAAACATATATATACCATACCATAATGATGTGACCGATGGCCCTCCATTGATTGATTTGATCCTCTCTTCAACCTAGTGAGAGATGCTCCTAAAAAAGATGAAATTTATTATAAATTAATAAAGCTAAATTGAAAAAAAAAATCAATTTCATATGTATGCACATATGGCTATTCAAATATCATTTTAAAACTTGCACATAAGAATATATATACCACGATCATGATGTAACAAATGATGGTCCTCCTTCGATTCATCTGATAATCTTCTCAATCCATCACCAATCTCGTCAACATGCATAGAAAATCACCCTCTAGTCGATGCATGAGACTCAATTGATGCTCACCTCAAAGAATTAAGTGGCAACTCCTCATGTGATGATTGAAGGCCTCGAAGTTACCCTTACATTTAAAAACATTGAAAAATTCTATTTGAAAAGATCGAGAATTCAGAAAATTAATGTAACCCTTGAAGTTACCTTATGCATTTAAAAATATTTAAACTTGTTATTTAAAAAGATCAAGAATTCAAAAAAATAATGTAACTATCCAAGGGTTTCCTCAAAATAATTTGGTGTAAATTCTTCATTTAAAATATACTCAAGACTAAAAACAAAAATATTGAACTACACGTTATAAGAATTAAATACAAATTTTCCTAAAACATGTTAGGTTCACCTAGTTATGCTTACATAGTTAGGGAAAACTTAGTATAGCATTGAAAAAAACACACGATCATTAAAAACACCAGATTTATAACTAAAAAGCACACACATATCAAATATATCTTACAATGTCCATCAATAAATTTTGATGGAGAGATTCTTGACACCAATTCATCTTTCACACACAAATCTTGAATTGGAATTTCCCCATAAAATAGATCACTAGACATCCTACTAACATTTTCACAGTGTCTTACGCTAAATGATTGAAATTTACTAACAATATTTTGTTCTTCTCCATGCAGTTATTTTAACCTCTCCTTTTTGACTTCGTATACACCTTTCATCTAGTTGAACACAAGTTCAGAATTGGTGAAGACTACAATTCCATTGCATCCATACTCCCTAGCTGTTCCTGAGCCTTCTATCAATGAAATATAATATTCTTCATTGTTTGTTGTCCTTCCAAGTACGTTCCTTTTCCTTTGGAGGACCTTTTTGGTTGCAATATTTCATAGCACATAAGTAATCACTACTTATCCTAGATTGGGATAACAAGAAACTTCTACTCATAATGTCCATTTTTCAGCCATGTTTAATGGGTTTTCTGATCCCTCTAAAAAACAAATTCAATAAAATGAATAATATATTTATTTATTGAAAATTCCTTAGTTTATGGGAGAATGATAAGAAATAAATATCTATTGTGATTGAATGATGAAATATAATAAGAATTTAGCTTATAATTTTATATTTGACACTTGGATATGATGATTTACACCAAAAAAGGAATATGACGAGGTCAAAACATGATGAGGAATAAATCATCATATGGACTTATGTGGGCACATCAAGTTTGGTATGAAAAGTGGATCATTAGGACTTCTTTCCCAAGGTTTCCTTAGATGCATATCATATCCTATTATTTATATTTTGAGTGATATTTGAGTTTCTAGAGTTGATAGTTCTATATATATAATCTTACTCATTATAGGCAAGGATATAAAGTGTGATATATTACCTCCTAAGGGGTCACTACTTGAAGAGCCGCCCTAAAGGCATATGTTATTGAAATAATTGGAATTTCTTACATGGGATGTTATTAAAATAATTGGAATTTATTTACTTACATTCTTACATATGATGAATGTCCACTTGAATAAATAAAGATAGGGGGTAATTAAATGATATTGAGGAATGGAAGCTCAATTCTATAATCTTCCTCTTAAAATTCAATTAGAAAGGAAATGTATCATTCTAAAAATTAATCTGTCAATTCAATTTTTAGAGATGTGATATATGGCTTGAGTGCAAGGATGGGTGGATGGTATGTCAAAAAAGTTTTGTTACCAACGTATTTATTTTTGGATGTGAAGAATTTGATGATTTATATATCATGATGAGAGATCGAGAGAGAGAGAGAGAGAGAGAGAGAGAGAGAGAGAGAGAGAGAGAGAGAGAGAGAGAGAGAGAGAGAGAGAGATGCCTAAGTATCATGGAAAGGAAACTATCGGAATCCAAGAGAGATTATATTTCGTACACCTAAGATACTGGCAATAGTACAAAGAAAGATTCAGATGACCATGAATGGAGAAGTCTTGAAACGCAATTATGATGTTAATTACGCACTGAACATTTGACTAGAATATAAATAATAGAAAGAACAAAGGGTGGACACCACTCTGTTACGTCGGGAAATTTTAGTCCTTAGGCCCAGTTGTGAGGATAACATCCAAGAACTGATCTAGGCTCAGTGATTCTAATCAAGGGGTATTCATTAATAAGTCTAAGCTATGTTGGAAACATCGAAAAAAAATGTCATATAAAATTTGTAGAAACAATATGAAACTAGTACATACTTGAATCAATCCATAAATTTCATAAAGCTTTCTTCTAACAACTTCGAATAAGGAACAACCAAGCACACTTAACAACCATCCAACACAAATAAGAAACAACCAAGCACACTTATCAACCATCCAACACAAATAAGAAACAACCAAGAAATTAGGTGCACCTACTAGCTACTATGAATCATTCAGGAAGATACAACCAAGTATCTCGACTAACGCACATGACATGTGTTGGGTTATGAAAAAGGAATGATTTTCCTCTTTATTACCTTGGTTGATCATATGTTTTTCAATGATTTTACTTCCAGTTTGAGGATATTTGGAAGAAAAGGATAATGGAAAATGGTTGAAAGTATTGTTGATTGATTTAAGTATTTTTTATGTTATAAGTCTTAATTTAAGTTAATTTATGTGCATAATAACTTGATTAGACGATCGCTATTCCTTCAGATGAGTGGAAAGTGCTAAGTATGGACATCCATTATCTTAACTAGGGAAATTCAAGCTAGGAATATGCACAAGACAACTCAGGGAGATACATATTGCTATTTTAAGTCTCGATGATCATGACGAGCAATCCTAAGGATCTCCTGATCCTCAGGATAGCTCCATTTACTAGCATTTTTATGTAATACATAAGTCAGTGGTAAATAGAAATGGGGAGAAACTTTACTTTTCATTCTTATGGTGAAACTAAGAACAGTGATTCGACCTTGAAGTGTTATAAATGATTTTGTAACTTATTTTGATATTAATGAAGACTTAAATCTTTTACGTTAAGTTCATGTACTGAATTTCTTACAACAATTCCTTTTGGGGGCCTTGGGCCTAGTCACTAGAAGATTTACTGCTTAGTTGTATTATTTTTATTTACTCTCTTTGTGAATATTGATTATGTTATTTCCTTCCACAGTCGAAAGTGGATTGAATCTTATGTTTTCTAATGTTGTTTTCTTGAATTTGTTAAATACATTTTATGATATTAAAGTTTTTTCTAAATAAGTTTACTTAGTTATTTCAGATTTGTGAAACTTTCAAATAGCAGTGTGATTTAGTAATTTTCCTTTATGCATATGATTTTGTAGAAGCATTGTGAATTTGATTGTTGAATCCATATTAATTCCTTTGATGAGTTTGGAATTTTAAGTAATAGGAAGTAAAATGGTTGTTGTGTGAATAGTTTATTTCGGTAACGATTGGAGAGATTTAGGACTTTCCATGAGTCTTTTGTAGTAACAAACGCTTACATTTCAATCCTCTAGGACTTTATCTTGCACATACTATACTGACAGACTTGAAATAAAAGACAAATCCTACGTTGATAGAATTAATGTAGGATTAAGATTGATTTTAGAAGTCATCTTAGTTACCCAACATTTTGGGTGCCATTGCGAGGGAGGTTGTGAAGATAATAATAAGTTTTATCTCTGAGAGAAATAGGTTTTGAAGATAGGAGGTAAGAACCTACGCACACAACAAGAAGAAAAATTGTGCTTAATGCCCACTTTCATTTGATACACAAAGGTTATGTAGGTGTTCATGACTAGGAGAAAAAAGATACTAGTAGAACAAAAATTATTAACAAAAGCCACAAAAACCCAGAGTCTGGTGGCCCTTGGGATAACTACTTTTATAGATGAGATCATTTGAAAATTTGAATCTCAAGCATCAGTAGGACCCCGAAAAACATCTGGAAAGGGCTCTACCTTGATCCCTCAAGAAGAAGAGTCACCAACTGCAGCTTACACTGAGATTCACAGTAAAACTGAAGGATCTGAGCAAAGCTTTCAAAGCCCAAATGCCCCACACTCTAGTCCTTCACAACAGGGAAATTATTGTAATCTAAAGGAAGGAGAGGGAGAGACTAGTGGAGTTGCTAAGGCAGACTCATAGTCTAGATCCCCTGTGATCCTGACTGAAAAAGAAGTACCTGAAATCTCATACTTAAGTAGTGTGGTAAAACCCCCTCGGGAGCTGAGTAATCCTTTGCCCAAATAAAACCCCCTGAGCAAAAGATCCCTAAATATTACTGGCATATCTTTTATTAGATGGAAAATCAACCACCTCAAGGCTAGACCACAACTTTTGAGTATCCTATAGTTGATCTAATGGCCAATGCCCCGATGAAGGCCATCCTGTTACAAAGCATTCTGACCTTTCATGGGATGACCTTAGAGGATTTGGATGCTTTCCTATTTTAATTCAATGTTTTGTGCAGGGGATATGACTATACCACTAACCCTCAAAAATTGAATTTGTTCCCTTCTACCTTAAAGGGAGCATCCTTACGATAGTTTATGGGCTTAGGCGGGGGTACCATAAATTCTTGGGATGACATGAAAAATGCTTTTCTCACTAATACTAGGACTACTGTCGAACTATGGATCTCAAAGATGAATTTTTTAAAATGACTACAAGAGATAATGAAACCTTATAAGAATACATAGAAAGATTTCAGTACAGTGTATACAGATCACCCTATGCTACGTTGCCAAAAGAAGTATTAAAATATACTTTGATAAAAGGGATGGAATATGAATGGATAGAAACATTGAATTTAATGGGAAAATGTGATATATTATCAAGAAGGATACCATGATATTGTTCAATTGTGTATCATGTTTTCACGTGGCAGTACACAGATCAGATCGAGAGGACGTCATTCCATCAGTAGAAACAACAAAGCTCCTAGTGGGGGTGTGACTCTAACATAAATCAGTAACCTCCTGGAAGATTTCAAGACTAACATTTTGGGCACGCTGACTAAACAGTTAGAAATTTTGTAGGTGAAACAAAAACAGGTTGAAGGAGAACAATCACTAGCCATCTTTTGTTAACATTGCCGAAAGAAACACAGTCAAAGGGAATTTCCCCTTTATATGATTCAGACATGTGATATTTGTACCAAAGATCATGCAATAGATCAATTCCCATAGATTCCAGGATTAAAATTTGTGTTTAAAGAAGTTGAGGAGGAACTAGAACCATCATATCTGATCAATCAACATCAACAATGGAAAGCCCGATCCCTGGGTATGTTGTAAGATCCTTCTTTATCTTTTTCTAGGTAGTATAATCAACAACAGAATCCTCAGACTGCATGGCAAGGGAAACCATATTTTAATACCGCCTGGAAATCCTAACCATATCCAACATCGCCCTAGAAAAACAATCATTTGCTTGATCTGGCTTGCCATATTCACAATATTCTACCCCATTTTGGTAGAATCCAGCTAATAATCCTTATCCTTGACAATGGACTAATACATTTGCCCAAAATCTAATTTGGCCTCAAAATTAGCAGCGCACTATGGGATTGACTAATCCACCTATGAGGATGGTTTCTCAATCTAAGTCCATATTGCAAGCTCCAATCTAGCTACCTCAAAACCCTGAACCTCTAATATGACCCCAATTGTTGGCTCAACCAAATCCAAATCCTAACAATAGACCAGTCTAGTATGTGCAAATTGTGGAGAATCCAGACTATGAAAAAATCCTATAGAATGTAATGAGCTCCAATTAAGGTCAGGGCATGTCATTACTCCTAAAGAAAGTAGAATTTAGTAAGAACAATAAAATGATAAAGAAAAATAAACAGTAATAAATAAGTTGAATCTAATTACTTCAAAAACAGAGCAGGGAGGAGATGCAGTTGAACGACAAAATTATGATAAAATTATAATTTCTTCTCCCTCATTCCTTGAAATACTTATGATAGCTAAACCAACCATCTATCCCGATTTCAATATTGTAGGGGAATTAAAAAACTTGTTTATAAAAACTCCACTCCTCCAAGCCATACATGAAATCCCAATCTACACCAAGACAATCAAAGAATTATGCGGAAATAAGCTTGGAAGGAAATAAAAAAATACATCAACTGTTCACATTTTCATATATCTATGTGGACTTATCTTATGAAAACAAGTACTAATTAAGTATAAAGACCCAAGAAACCCTATAGTAATTGTTTAGATACAAGGTTTTACCTTTCCAAACACATTAGTAGACCTTGGAGTAGCTATTAATATTCTGACTACTGAAACTTGTAATATTTTGGGAATCATGGCCTTAGAACCAACCTCAACTCTATTAGAACTCGATGTCAAATCTATGGTTAAGCCTTAGCGTACTCTATAAAATATAACAATATTTCTTGATTCTTCATAATATCCTGTGGATTTCTTGGTCATTAACCCAAGAAGTAGGTTGGACAAGCATCCTTTGATATTAGGATGGCCATGGTTAGCAACAACAGATGCATAAATAGGATGTCATGCATGAAGCATGACAATCACTTAGGGAAATTATTTGACAAATCTTATTTGTATCCCCCAGCTAAACCAATTCTGCCTATTTTGAACCCTTAGTTACACCCACCTAGATATCTGGAAGAAAATATATGCTCTCCTCTTACATTAGAAGAAGCTCTTCAACTTAAAGATCAAATAGAAGATGATGTAATTAGTAGCTTCATGAATAAATAAGAATTCATAAATAATCCAACATGCGAAATGCTGAAAGCTATACTTGAGAATGACGTACAAGGAGACCCCTTGGAAGATTCAAATGATCAACATATTCCCATGACTGATGTTCATAACAGTAGGCCAATTGAGATTGAACCGGGGAAAACCCTTAATATTAATGCTAATCTTGATAATCAGCAGGAACAAAAACTAATCTGTATCCTTCATAAATATAAAAGAGCTTTTGCCCGAGAATACTCAAATATGAAAGGCATCGATCTAGAATTGTGTACTCATCACATGTATATTGGGAAACGTGCCCGTGCCATTTGGAAACCCTAAAGGAGGTTAAACCCACACCTCGGGGATATTGTGAAACCAAAACTATGAAAATTGTTGGATGTAAACTTTATATATCCCATCTCAGATAGCTACTGGGTCTCCCCATTGGTAGTCATCCTTAATAAAAATGGAAAATGTGAATTTGTGTAGACTATAGAGAACTTAATAAGGCTACTCAGAAGGAACATTTCCCCTTCCTTTCATATACCAATTCCTCGACACTTTAGTAGGGAAGTCATTTTCTCCTTCCTGGATGGCTTCAATGACTATCATCAAATTCAGATTGTTCCAAAAGATCAAGATAAAACTACATTCACCTGCCCTTGCGATACATTCGCATACAAATTTTTACCTTTTGGATTATGCAACGCTTCAACTACATTTCGGAGATCAATTTTGAGTATTTTTTCCTGATCTAATTAATGAAGGACTTGAATTGTATATGGATGATTTTACCCCATACAGTGATGATTTTGATCAGGCTTTAAAGAATCTGGAGAAAGTGCTTGAATGATGTATTACTACCATGTTATGTTTAAGCCATGAAAAATGCCACATGATCATGACTGAATGTGTGGTTTTGCAGGGACACTATATTATTGTGGCTAGAATTTAGGTAGACCCATCAAAAATAGAGGTAATCCTTAAACTGCCTACACCCCATACACAACTTTAGGTACGCAGTTTCCTTGGATATGCAAGGTATTACCACAGATTTATAAAACATTTTTCAAAAATAGCTACACATTTATATACTTTAACAGGTAATGTTGAATTTGAATGGTCTAACAAATGTGATATTGCTTTTGCAGATCTCAAGAAACTAGTTTCGAAAACACTAGTATTAAGAGGACCGAACTGGGAGTTACCTTTATACATCTCCTCAGATGCATCAAATATTGTCATAGGTGTTGTTCTTGCACAAGAAGAGAAATGGAAACCCTACGCTATCTATTACATTAGAAAAAATCTTACTTCTACCAAATTAAATTATATAGTGACAGAGAAAGAATTTTGGTTGTTATATATGCTATCAATAAATTTTGACATTATATAATAGGATATCCAATTTTTCTATATGCTAATCACTCTTCTATCAAATATTTGGCTAATAAACCAATTACTAATGGATGAGTAACTCGATGGCTATTTCTATTATAGGAGTTTGATATCACCATCAAAGATCGACCGGAAAAGAGAACCTTGTTGTGGATTTCTTATCTCGAGTTCCTAAAACAAGTGATTCTCTATCAATAGATGACAAGTTCTCAGATGAACATTTATTCACTATGACAATCAAAACACCCTGGTATGCAGATCTAGAAAATTATTTAGCAGTTAGAAAATTGCCAGCACACTTGTCAGCAAGGGAAAGGAAATTGATTATGCAATGAATCTTACATTTCTCCTGGATTGGTGAGTATATTTTTCACACCAATTCTAACTTTTAGATTCATAGGTGCATTAGAGAAGATGAAATCTATGATTTCCTAAAGGCTTTCCATGATGAACCCTATAGTAGACAGTTTGTGGATCATAGAACTAGACATGAAGTTCTTTAGATGGGCTATTATTGGCCCACAACATTCAAGGATGGAAAGAAATATGTTCAAGATTGTGACAACTACCAATAGATGGGTCATCCTGGCCAAGCTGATGAGATGCCCTTGTAACCACAATTGGTGGTGGAGCCTTTTGAAAGATGGGCACTCGACTTTATTGGCCCTTTTAATCCACCATCAAATCAAAGAGTTTATATACTGGTTTCCATAGGTTATTTGACTAAATGGGTAGAAGAGGTAGCTTTTCCAAGGGCTACAGAGGAAGAAGTGATTAATTTTATCTTTGAACTATTTGTGCAATATGGATTACCAAGAGAGGTAATAAAAGACATAGGACCGCAATACACAGGACATAAAATTTCAGCCACTCTGCGAAATTATCATTCTAAACATAGAATTACTTCTCCATATCACCACAGGAAAAATGACTAGTGGATATCACTAACGAAGTCTTGGAAGCAATTTTAACTAAAACAATCTCGAAAAGTCATCAAAATTGAGCAGTTGAGCTTCTGGAAGCCTTATGGGCCTATAGAACAACATGGCACAATACTACTAGTTACTCCCCTTATCATCTTGTCTTCGGTAAAGAACCAATTTTTCCAATAAAATTTGAGAAAAATACTCTTAAGATGAACGACGATATTGGACTAGATTTTACATAAGCACAAATGCAACGACTACAACAACTTAACGAATTAGATGAAGCACACCTATTTCCTTTCTAATGCACAACCATTATTCAGCAATAAAGGGATAAGTGGCATGATAGGCTTATTAAAAATAAATCGTTTCAAAAAGGCAACTGGGCACTCTTATATGATTCCAGATTCTAGGAGTTTCCCGGGAAATTACAAACAAGGTGGCTCGGACGTTATGAAATCCAAGAAGTACATGATAATGGTACCATAAATTTAATCACCATCAATGGGCTTGGTACTCCTTTTCTAGTAAATGGACATTGGATATGCCTCTATCATTAGCTACTCACAAAGGAGTCTTTTTATCAAGTGGTATGTAGTGATCCTACTTTTCAAATTATAGCTGCCTAGGGTGGTAACCCAACAACTCTATCTTCATGAAATCTATTTTTTTCCATGTTGTACATAATGTATATACTTTTCTTTGAATTTTGGTTAAGTTTTTCTTCTTCTTTCTTTCTTTCTTTATTTTATTTCGATGTGCTAGAATTTTCGCACAGCTATTGTTCCTTACAACTCATTAGTTGTCTCTTTATAGTACAATTGTTGTTCCTTTCTTATAGTTGCTGCTCATTTCAAAGAAAAAAATTTATTCCCTTCGTTACAGTTTTTTTCATTTCAAATAAACAATTGTTATTCCCTTTGTTATAGTTGTTGTTCATTTCAAAGAAGCAATTATTGTTCCCTTCATTACATTTATTGTTCATCTCAACAGTTGTTGTCCCCTTTGTTATAGTTTCTGCTCATTTCAAAGTGACATTTTCTGTCCCCTTTGTTACAACTATCGTTCACCTTAAAAGAGAAGTTAATGTTCCCTTTATGACATATTTTTTCTTTACAACCCAACTGTTGTTCCTTTAAGTCGATTGTTATCCTCTGTATGCCTAACTATCCTTTTAGTTATGAACTTCGATGTGAATTTTAAAATTATTAATATTTAGTTTATCATGGTGATAAATATAGAATCTTCTTCATTACCCTTTGGAGAATAAATATTTTTTTCATCTGGCACATCCTATCAATTTATATATTTTCTCTATATCCATATTTTTATGGAAATATCATAAATTGTTCATGATTTATAACCACCATACTACTTTTCTTTTTCTTATTTACTCAAATGGTGATTTTCTTCAAAAACATAATAAAAGGACTAAGACATATCTTATATGGCATTTTTTTCTTACTTCTCACATCAGCCCTAACTCTAAAGGAGTTGATGAGCCTCCCTTAATGATTAAAAATAATAAAAGGAAAAAAATAAAACAATTATGGAAATGTACTCAAGTTTACCTTTCTCAAAAGCATAGGGGGTCTCATCACGAGCTAGCCTACCATGATCATAGGAGATTAACATAAGTGGCATTCCCATTTTGGCTACCAAACTAGGGAAATGGCTTTTGACACTAGTGTCAAAGGACAAGAGGTCTCATCGCGAGCCAACTTGTTTACTTTGTTATGATCTGGTGAGTGGAATTTTTGTTTTATGGTTATCACTCTAGAACAATATCCTTTTCGAGAAGAATCATTTAAATAATCATATATTAAGGATACCGGCTCATCTAATGGTGAAAATGCAATCTTGTTGAGGCTCTGGATGCCGAGTTATAGCAGTGGCTCTGCCTGTGGTATTGAAGTTTAACTTGAATTTTCATATCTTCATTATGTCATTAAGACTTCCTCTTATTTTTAAAAAAAGGGGGATATCAACACTACTAGTATGTACATTTTTCCTCTAAAACTACTAAAGGTGGCACATTTATATCACATGAACAAATCATAACTTTTTGAATATCCGTAATAAGAGTTATTAATTATAAAGGTATTTTTCTAGATTTCATTAATTATTATTCTCCAAAAGGAAATATTTTCCCTTTTGCCCATGATATACATATTTTGTATGCTTTAAATATCTCTATGATTTTTAACCATTAGCACGCCATGCATTTACTACCTTTTATTATCCTCAATATGGCTGCATACAATCTGACTGTCTCCCATTACAATTCATTAAATACCTCTGTATAGAGCCGATTTTCCACACTCTTAAAAGGTCGCGGTCCACCTTTCTCATATTGGAGGAGGTAGGCAATGTAACATGTATAATTTGATAGTGTATAGTTAGAAAAACCTTGTAATTAATATGATAGATCTCTTCACACATAATCCTAATTTTGACATAATATATGTTGCTTTATCAAAAGATTTATGGTTCAATAGATTTGCATGCAGGCACTATTGTTGTTTCATGAACTAGCAAGCATGGGTGGAAAATCGATTCGCATCCAACCCACTCTACTGAGGATTACTAAGCAAGCTCATAGGATCCTAGAATGGGTAGGATGGGCATAGTACTTTGCCCGATTACAGGGGTTCGACGATGGTGTCGCCTTGGAATTTCTACAAAACTTAAGCAATGAAGGCACAACAGTCTGAGGCAGGGAAATATTGTATATTGAAATAATCTTGGAAGAGTTCATTGGCCTTCCGAGAGAAGGGGTAAAGTGGCTACATAAACACACTGGACTTCAGGATGTCATGGAGTTATTTGCAGACCGTGGTGAGGAATTGACCTAGAAAGGTAAGGGTCTTCACCCTGCTTCACTCAGTGAGCCATGGTGGGAATTAGTTGAAGTAATTCATAGGTATATCACATGTGATGGGAACCATGATGTGGTAAGCCCTCGCCATCCTAAACTGTTAGCAGCTCTAAAACTAAAAATAGCAATAAATTTTCCTTTCTTCCTAAACTTTATTTTGCAAGGAGTTGCTAGTAGAATAAGTAAAGTTAAAAACCCCAATGTTGCAGTTAGTCATCATGGTCTTATAAAATTTATAGTCATTAGAGAATTGACCAAGTTATAGCTAACATGGGATAATTTCATAAGCCCTAATGAACCATCATCTTTAGAAGAGATACCTAAAACAACAAATGAGCAGCTTGAAATAGAAATTGTGCAACCTGAATTGGAAAATGTTCAATTAGAAGAAGAAAGACCTCAGTAGTGCAAACTTTGAAGAGGGGATAGAAAAGAGTAGCCTTTCTTTTGGCATCTCTCTTTGTCGAATGTAGAAGGTCTAACCAATTAAACTGGCCTAGAAGTTTTATTGAGCATGCAATGGAGGTAGGACCATCTCAAGGATCCCATGCAGAATAGCAGGGTGACTTCCCTCAAGATTGTGAGGAAGAAATAGCTTGAATTCTAGAAGATATGGGGACTCTCTTTGTAGAAGATGTGTGTTTTTCTAAAAACCCAATGAATGAACTCATAACTCTACTCCTTCGACCTCCTCCCATAACTCTCATGATACATAAGTATTACCTTTTTAGGAAAATACTAGAAGCATGCAAGAATCCATTGAAACGTTGAAGGAACTAGATTCTTCTGTGGAAAAAAAATATTTTTTTATCTCCAGAACACCAAAAGTTAGAAGGTGACTCAGGTGATACAATTGCACTTGATCAAGATCCTGAAGATTTTGAAACTTCTCCTGTTGATGAAAATATCATTGTTGTCCCTTCTCTGTCTATTGAAAAGTCTAGTGAAGAGATAAATAAAAGAAAAAATCATAGGGTAAAATTGTTAAAACAAGAAAAAAAGAAACTGAGAACAATAAAATAACTCAAGAAATGGTTAAAGTATTCCAAAAGTACCCATAAGAAGAAGATAGAACTCAAGACAATTGGGATTCAGAGCAAAAAAAAATTCAATTCTGTTGAAACTCAAACTGAGGAAATTTGTACCAACCCTCTAGGAAAGCAAGAAGATTTCTATCTCTCTGTGGCATCAACTGAATTAGATACTTAAATAGATTTAGTAATGACTTTTAGTGAAGCTACTCAAACTAAATTATACCTCCTTATTCTCCTTTAATTAAGGATGTCACCATTCAAAAATTGAACATACAATTGGCAAAGTCTCAACCGATTTTAAAGCAATATCAAGGCAAAGTCATGCCGCGGTCAGAATACCAGAAACTCTTAAATAAATTCAATGCATTATCGGTTACAGAAGATGAGACTTATAGTGATCTTAGGGCAGAGCGGAAAAAGGTAGAGAAAGTATAATATCAACTCGAAAAATATTTGGAGAAAATCAAAGAAATTTGTTCTATTTACACAGATGCATTGTCATGCACCCCTGCCAAAAAATATGCATTATTTTTACTTGAATGTTGCTTGTTGAAAACTAAAGCTGTGAGATCAGACCAACCTTTAGAATTTAGTACCATTACTGATTTTATCATGTATTTTCGAGAACAAAATGAGGATGTAAAATATTTCTTGTGTGAATTGTATTTACATAATTTCTTTTTGGTGGATGAAAAGGATGGAAATCCTAGTCCTTTAATTTGGGATGTTCAGTTCCAAGCTTTTATATACTTTTCTGAAAATCAAAATAAGTTGGCTAAAGAATACACTATGTTTCAGAAAAGAGAGAATGGACTATATCTCTAGGTTAGAGGTGAGCCTGCAAGTCCCCAACGAAGTTCCATACAACATAAAAAATTCATGGAACAAACTGGAGTTGTGTCTACTCTAGCTCATATTCATAAGGATACCATTAGGTCAGGTCTTGAATATTTTGAAGAAATCAAGTAAGAAGCCTTTCAGGCTACAAGGCAAAGATGGAATGCATCTTCTAATGAGGACAAGAATAAGGACCATTCAATTATAGGAATTTCAGGGCAGTTGTTACACGAATGGCACATTATAGTAATCTGGTTATGACAAAATGTCCCACCTAGATTGGATGTCGGTATAGAGGTCCTATTCTCTGGTATTCCCAAGAGGAGGATCATTGTGAATATGAGCTTTCCGAAGGACAAGAAACCAGGGCTTTTGAGGTACTCCGAAGAAATAATGGCTTTCGTCTTTATAAATAAACCACCTATCCAACATATTCCTTAACTTTATTGCATGTCAACTATCTTATTGCATGAGGACATGCAAAAAGGTAAGTTGGGGGTATTTTGGGCTATGAAAAAGGTATGATTTTCCTCTTTATTACCTTGGTTGATAATATGTTTTTCAATGATTTTACTTTCGTTTCGAGGATATTTGGAAGAAAAGGATAATAAAAAATGGTTGAAAGTATTATCGATTGATTTAAGTATTTTTTATGTTATAAGTCTTAATTTAAGTTAATTTGTGTGCAAAACAGCTTGATTGGATGATCATTGTTCCTTTGGATGAGTGAAAAGCGTTATGTATGGACAATCATTATCTTAAATGGGGAAAGTCAAGCTAGGAATACGCACAAGACAACTCAGGGAGATACAGATTGCTATTAGAAGTTCTGATGATCACGACGAGCAATCTTAAGGTTCTCTTTATCCTCAAGATAGTTATATTTACTAGCATTTTTATGTAATATATGAGTTAGTGGTAAATATAAATTGGGAGAGACTTTACTTTTCATTCTTATCATGACACTGAGAACAATGATTCAACCTTGAAGTGTTATAAATGATTTTGTAACTTATTTTGATATTAATGAAGAGTTAAAGCTTTTTTGTTAAGTTCACGTATTGAGTTTCCTACGGAAATTCCTTCTAGGGACCTTTGGCCCAATCACCGGAAGATTTACTGCTCGGCTGTATTATTTTCTTTTACTCTTTGTGAATATTGGTTATGCTATTTCCTTTCACATTGGGAAGTGGATTGAATATTATGTTTTCTAATGCTACTACTTTTCCTAAATTTGTTAAATGAATTTTATGAGATTAAAGGTTTTACTGAATAAGTCCACTGAGTTATTTCAGCTTTGTGAGACTTTCGAATAACACTGTGACTTCAGTAAATTTCCTTTATGCATATGATTCTGTAGAAGCATTGTGAATTTGATTATTGAATCTAGGTTAATTCCTTTGATGAGTTTGAAATTCTAAGTAATAGGAAGCAAAACAGTTCATGTGTGAATAGTTCATTTTTGCGACGATTGGATAGATTTAGGACTTCTCATGAGTCTTTAGTAGTAATATCTACTTACATTTCGATCCTCTAGGATTTTATCTTGCACATACTGTGGCAACAACCTTGAAATAAAAGATGAATCTCAGGTTGATAGAATTAATGTAGGATTAATATTGATTTTAGAAGTCATCTTAGTTACCCAACAACATGCACACCTACCAGGCATACATAAAGAACCAGTTAGTTCCTCAGTTTTCCACGGACAGATTAATTCCTTCATTGTAGAGCATAAAAACCTACATTTTGTTATGCGAATGTGTATAACACTAACATTTGAGCTACAATTTTCTTGATTCGAGTTTGCTGATCCAACTAGGTGAGTGGTAAATTCAAACATACTCTTTCCTTTGCAGAGCACTCTTTCAACTTCAGAGAGATACACATTACTAGAATGTGAAAACAATAGTCAGTGAAAGTATTTAGTGCAAATATGATGGTATATGAAAGCAACTATAACCAATTTTTCTATCCATTAATTAACAATAACCCAAAAATCTAACCCCAAACTATAATGTTCATATTGATAAGATTAATGGATTTCTTTATCGACAATAGGTCTTGAAACGAGGCAATTTATTAGGGCTTTTGAGATTATGATATTTTGGATTTTATTATCGTCAAGAGTAGGTAATTTATAATATGTATTTCTAAAAAGAATATATCCACAAATGTATTACAAATAATATAATAAACTCTATTATTTTTTATCACTATTACAACAATTAAAAAAAAAGTGATCGACGAACTCTTTTTGTTCGAAGTAAATAGAATGTAAGTTGATAAGTTGTATTGGTTGTTCAAGGGAAATAATTTTACTGAATGCATACTCTTTAACCAAAATACAACAATGATATTCCAAACTGAATTAATTCAAGAAAGACACTACAGGCCAAAAATAATGACAAATATATATATATATATATATATATATATTATATATATATATATATATATATATATATATATATATATATATATATAGAAGAAGGACCAAAAACATATTAATAAAATATATATAAGATATATAAAAATTGCTTTTAAAAGTCAAAAACATATTAATAAATTTACAATAGATAGTAAAAACATAATAATAAAATGGCCTCTGAATCTTATGTTACAACTGACCAATTCCATATACATGCATGCTTTTTCCTAGAATTATTTTTTCTCGTCTTACTAATTGAAAGAAAGCAAAGTAGGCACAAGTGTCAACATACCTGGTTTTTAGTTGTTGTGTGGTTAGATGAGGAGGCTAACAGAATTCCTCCGGCGAGGAGGAGGTGCAAGAAATCCTCTAGTGTCAACCAATCCTGTAAAAATCCAACAAGAAATTAATATATGCTTCGGAAAAACCAACAAAAAACCAACGAAGAAATATGAGAAAAATAACAACAAAAATTCAATCTAGAAAAATTTCCTCCACGTGAAAAATTTTCCTGCATAGTGATGAAGATCCAACACAAACTCAGTGGAAGATTGAAAACTCTTCAACATTCTAACAACCCACACACACACACACACACACACACACACACACACACATATATATATATATAGATTTTGCCAAAACAATTTTTCGACCGATGAAAAGAAATTAAAAAAATAAAAAACAACCGAAAAATTTAGTTGTCATATTTTTCCACCTTTGTCGAAAAATCCATCACACGTTGTCATTAATTTAAACAGTGATATTTATGGCCAAACATTAAATTCAACTTTTTGACTAAAAAAATATAGTTCGGCTGAACAATTTTAAAGAGTTTAGCTGAAAAACTTTTTAGTTCGGCTGAAAAAGTGCAGTTAGATATTTTTCACAAGAAATTATCATAAAAGTGTAACCCAACTTCACAAGTCGACCTGAAAGTATTTGAGAGAGATATAATGAGGCTCCTAAATAGGTTCTCAAGGAATCAACTATGACTAGAACACATTCTAAAAGTATAGAAAGATGACACTTGTTGTCCCCCCTAGAAATGTTTTAGACTATTATTATTCTTTCAGATCCTGGAGTTATCGTGAAGAATCCTAACAAAGTTCTACCTAGTTCTAAGCAAATTACTAATACATATACCATTGTCTCTCAATTTACAATAGAATATATTCCACCTATAGAAATATTATATAGCTCGAAGAAACAATATATATAGAAGAGAAGCAAGAAGAAGAGGAAAACTACTTAGACACAAGTTCTGGAAGCAACTGCTTTGGAGATAGTTTGGGAAGGATCTTGAATGACACCAGATCAAGAATTTGAGGAATTATATTTTTATACAAAATCATATTGAAATTCGAATATTGATATAGTTGCTAAACATAAAAAATATTATTAAATAAAAGGGTGAAATAATTTAGCATTTAGAACAAAATGCCTCTCAAATTACAAATCAGATCCAAGATGAAATTTCCAAAATGGATAGCAAGTTTGAAACTGAGACTTAGCTTAAGAATATTCAAATAAAACAGTTGCAGGAAAAGGTGCATCTAGCAAAGGAAGACACAATTGATCTTACAAAGTTCAAACATGAATTTACTCACATCAATCAACAACTTCAACATGAACAAGGGTTGTTTTGTGACAAATTGAATACAATGTAGATTTAGGAGAAACTTGTCAATTCATTTCTCAATGATATAATGCACATGGAGATAGAGTATGATGAGATGAAATGTAACCTTAATGAGATTTTGTTATGGAAGAAAGATCTAAAAGGGGATTTACCTAATTCTCCTAAAAGCAATGAGATGCAGAAGACTGCAATTCTTCATGCATTGAAATATCACTTGTGCTTATCTAAAGGTATAGTCAAGGAAGCAGAAAGAATTTGTAGTTCTCTTGTCCAATCTATTTCCCAATCTCTTAAGGAAACAAAATTGTTACTCATAGGTACAAAGGGGACTCTTCTAGAGGTAGGTACATTGATGATAAGGGCACAAAATTACATAATAGAGACTCATGACAAGCTTGAGAAGTTGTTAATGTTAAATTTAGTGTTAATCTAGGAAGTTTTAACATAACAACATAGTCATGTTCAAGTATCCAATGTGGTAAATGAATAGACTCAGTGAAATGTTTCTAGTGTTGAAGCACATGTATGCACTTGGCGGGCGCATATTAGATTGAATTCATCTCCTAAGATATAAGATCTTATAGAAGTATAGAACTAGTGGCAATCAACCAATAGTTCTCCTTAATCAATTTCTCCATCAAGTTGAAAATTTCTTTTCAGTTCATATGTTGCAACAACATTCCATTTTAAATATGTTGTTTCTAATTTTCCGAGGAAAATTGGGAGGAGAAACTAACCTCCTTTTTATTCGTAAAAAGCTATTTAAGCAACTCTCAAGCATTAGGTAAGGGGTTCTGAATTTTTCTAAGGGAAGTCCCAATTACACTTTTGTACATAGTTTTTTTAAATACGTGCACTGAACCATTCTTTGATTCCATGTTTCAGCAAAGAAAACTCGGACCTCGGTACTATTATTTGGTTTTTTTTCTCTAATTTTCAATTGGAATCATTTAAGTCCTTTTTATGTTTATGATTAAATGATTCACAATTGATTTATAGTTTCTTTCAATTTTAAGCATAAATATATGAGATTTATATGTGAATAGTGTTATGAATTAATTCAAATAGCTATTTAATTAAATTAATTATTTCATTTATAGTCCATTCTAAACTAATGATATAATCAGTAAATCTATATTTCTTTTTGCTTTTTTATCTCTTTCTTTACATATTAAAAGTACCTAGGTTATATAGAATTATACGCAATTTTGAACTAGTTCTATATTTTACTTATTTTTCCTTTAGTGTTATCATTTAGTTTTCCTATATCTTTTTCATCTTCCTATTTACAAGCCTTCGTTCATTGGAAAAATGTTCACAAGGGTAATTAGGCCTAGTAAACTAGTAGAAATAACCATCCCAAACATAAAAGAGTCAAATAGGAGCTCTGAGCAGGTGGTTTCTAAAATGTTGGTGCTGTCAATTCTGGCCATCAACAAAATCTTACGCAAAAATTGCATCCAAGTTTTCTTACAAAGATTAAGGTGATATTAGATATGTTTATTTATTTTTAAGAAGTCATACCTACCTCTATTTTATTTCCAACAAGTTGATAACAACATTATATTACTTTTCTTAAACTAAATGATATTTGGATTGGATGCAAAGCCTTCATTAGACTAATGTAGTATCAAATTTTAAATCCTTGATTAGTATACACGATTTCATATTATGTTTCATAGAAATGGTGAGAAGGGGGAACATTATAGGTGTTGAGATGATGACAAGTTATCAACTACTAGAGATGGTCGGACAATGGTGGTTATTATAAAACAATTTGTTGAAAGGAACCTAGAGGAATAATGCATTGGTTATAACCATCTTATGTGAGGATGATGATAGTTTATAACAAGTTATGATAGATTTACAATAGGTTATAACAGGTATCTAACAAGTTGTACCACATTTGTCATGGCTAAATGATAGGTATATTACATGTTACCATAGGTAGATTGGTCATAGGTAGGTTACAAGATCATTACATGTTACAACAAATGAATTGGTCACAAATTGTGACATGTTTTCTAATAGGTTTTATAACATGTTTTCTTACTAGCTTATGATAGGATGATAATAGGTGATGGAAGGTGTACAATAAGAATATGACAAGTTTATGGCAGGTTGTAACAATTCTTCTGACATGTCTTTTATACAACTTGTGATAGGTCTTGTATACAGGTTCTAATAGGTCTTGACAGGTATACAACATGAATGTCATACATACAAACTAGGTGTTATGGTGGGAATAATGACAGGTTATGAAAAGTCATAACAAGTGTGAATGGAAAGAATAACAGGTGTTATGATAGGCTATAGAAACATGTAATAATTTCGATATAGTTTTGTCAATGTAAACTATTGATTCAGATTTAAATAGGAACGCAAAAAATTACATATATAACCATAAATACAAATATGTAGTAGAAATAACACTTCACTTCATTAATATCCAATACTGAAATATGCTTACAAATAGAATAGAAATAAGACTAGCTCAGGCGATGCTAGCTTATCTCTGAGAGGAGATGTGGTGGCTACATGCCTCTGAATTGTCTTACAATGATGCTCCAAGGTCTATTTATTATTGACAAACACTGAAAAACCCTAAACATCCAAAAACCTAACCCTAGGAGATGAAGCGCTAAACTATAGGCCCTGTTTGGGTAAATTGGTACATCAACTTCCTGGGGTCATAACTTTGGCATACGATCTCCATTTGACATGCACAATACCTTGTTAGAAAGATCTATCCGAGGAATATAACTCTTCAGTGAGAGACATCAATTGATTACCCTTTTTTCTCCCATTTTCCCCAAAAAAACTTCATTTAGTGCCTCAAAACAACTCCAAATGTTTAGGACCCTAAAAACTGCCAAAAATAGTAAATCGTGCTACAATTAAGGAAACTGAAAAACTAAAAGAAACGATGATGGGGATCCAGGTGGAATAGACAGGTGGGCACCAATATCCACTTGGATCATTCCTCCCCCCTTAGGAATCAATGGTCCCCATTATATTGAGTTCCTCCATGAGATGAGGAAACTTTTATTGAAGTTGGTCCTTGGTGAGCCATTTGCCCTGGTGAAGGAGTTGGCCTGCTTTGACAACTTGATATAGTTTGATCCTTTGTCGTTGGGTGTTCTTGATCTGTGTGTCCATGATCCAATCATTTGTGGCTTGTTCCATGCAATCTAGATTTAACTCTATAGGTGTCAACTGTTCTGCAATGTCTGATTTGTCTTGCAATGGTGGGAAGTATGGTCGAAGGCGATCCACATTGAACACTGGGAGTAGGCCAAGGAATGGGGGAATGCTGACCTCAAACTCACTATCTCCCACAACCTTGGTAATGGTGTAAGGACCATATCAGAGTGTTTTGAGTTTCCAATAGGCTCTGGTAAGGCATTCCTTTTGCAAATGCAACCAGACATTGTCGCCCACCTAAAACTTGTGTGGCACCCGATGTTGATCATGTCGTTGCTTGTACTTGTCATTTGATTTCTCCATAATGTCATGGACTTGCTGGAAGATATGTTGGATGTGCTCAATGAACTTGTTTTCCTTATCAGTTTCGAACTGGACATGAGCCGAATTTGTCGGAGTAGCTACAAATGGCATGGCCACATCAATGGGACATAGTGGTTGGAATCCCAAGCCCACCTAAAAACGGTTGTGGCTAGTCGAGCTGTGGAGAGCTTGGTTATAGCTGTGTTGGACATAGGGGAGGCTCTCATCCCATGTGCGTGGATTCTTTGAGTTTTACATGGGTAAAATGTGTACGATCATCACGTTGATGACCTTTGCCTGGCCATCAGTTTGGGGATGGAAATTTGTGGACTTAGTGAGCCTGGTGTCCAGCGTCGACGAGAGACTGGACGAAAATATACTGAGGAACTTGTTGTTCCAATTTGAGATGATAAACTTCGGGATCCCAAAGTGTACCCAAACTCATTCAAAGAAGATTTTAGCAGTGACTTCCGCTGTGATATTCCTCTTGCAGGTTCTCATAATGGCCATCTTCGAGAATCTGTCGACGACTACAAAAATGCAGTTGTTGCCATGCTTAGTAGAAGGAAGGCCCCACATGTAATCCATGGGGATGGATTCCCAAGGTTGACTAGGGGTACGCAACGGAGTACACAGGCCTTGCTTCTTAATGGTTAGTTTGGCAATGGCATAGGTAGTGCAGGATCTGATGTGCTTCTTGAAATCATGTCGAAGATTCAGCCAATAGAAATACTTCTGCAGTACTACCACCATTTTCTCAACCCTGAAATGCCCAACAACCCGACCATAGTGTGCTTCCCAAATCATCTTGGCACGCTTGCTTGAAGGAACACAAAGGTGTCCCAGGTGGCATAATAGGGCATCTTAGAGGTGAAAATGTGGAACTTTCTAACCCTCCAAGAGCATTTGGTACATGTGGCCAAATTTTGGGTCACTTTTGTAGAGAAGTGGCCAATCAAAAGTCTCGTGCCCACAAGAGTTGAGCACGGTGGTTAACGCCATGATCGGTAGTCGTTTGAGGCAATCTGCAACATTATTGGTGCTGCCCTTCTTATACTTGATATTCAAATGGAATTGCTGCAGGTTGTGGACCACTTCTCATGGCAATCATTCTGCAACTTCCCTTGCATCTGTATGAACTGCAGGGGCCAGTGGTCTGTGTGGATGACCGTTTCCTTCCCCAAAATGTAATGCTTCCATTGTTGGAAGTCCTGCACAATGGAATACATCTTTTTGTCATAAGTGGGATACTTCTTGACTGTGTCTGAAAGTTTCTGAAATGGCTATTGCAAGTCTGGTAATGTGAGAATTGGTGCAGAGCAAAGGCAATGTTTCAACTCTGTGAATGTCTTCTATTGAGATTTAGACCAAAATAATTTTGCTTTAACTCCTCCCTTTGACTTGACACAAGGTCCAAGTGACATGAGAGAATCCCAACACGAAGTTGTGGTAGAAATTGGCAAGACCTAGAAAGCTATGGAGCTCTATTAGAGTGGTTGGAGCTAGCCAATCCTGAATGAATTGGATCTTGGCTGGGTCCACATGCACCCCCCATTCATCAATAACATATCACAGATACTGAACCTAGGTCATGCCAAAAGTACATTTCTCCAAATTGGCACATAGTTTGTGTTGCCATAGTGTTTGGAGAACCTTTCGAATGTGGTGGGGGTGCTCTTGCCAACTCTGGCTGAAGATCAAGATGTCATCCAAGTATACCACTACAAATGAGTTGCTAAATGGTCGCAATATGTCATCCATCAACCTCATGAAGGTTGAAGGAGCATTCGTCAACTCGAAAGGCATAACCAACCATTCAAAAAGGCCCTCTTGGCTTTGAAGGCAATCTTCCACACATCGGATGGTTCAATTAGTACCTGGTGATATCTTGATTTCAAGTCGATCTTGCTGAAATATTTTTCCCCCTTCAGTTGGTCCAGAAGGTCATCAATCCCTGGGATCGAGTACCTATTCTGGACATTGATCTTTTTCAGTGCTTGATAGTCAATACAGAGTCTCCAAGTCCCATCCTTCTTTTGTACTAGCATGATCGTGCTCCCACAAGGTATTGAACTCGGACGGATGTGACCTTTCTGCCGCAGCTCCTAAATCTACCTCTTGAATTTGTCATTCTCCAGAATGGAGCACCGATAGATTGGTCCATTGGGCAGCATCACACTTGTGTTCAGATCGATGGACCACTTGACTTGATAGTGTAGAGGCACCCTTACGGGGGAGGTGAAGATGTCCTCATACTCCTCCATGACCATGTCCATTTATTATGGCCACAACCCTGTCTGGAGGTCGTGGCCACCATCTTCTTCTTTCCCTGAGGGTATATAATTGGGAAAACAAATTTCCCAGTTTTGGAAATGAGCTTACTACATTGTTTTGTAGTAATCAAAGAGATGGCGATAGGCGGTGCTACCTCTGGGATCATATACAACTTATTTCCCAAAGTAACAATGACAACACAAGACCTTGACTCATACACAACATGTTTCTTCCATAAGTATGTTTGGCCTAATAATACATCACAAACACTAAGGGTAGCAATGCCAAATAATACCTCATTCATGAAGGGCTTGATGTTGTATGGAAGGCAACATTGTTGGCTCACACAAAGATCTTGTCCTTGGTGAAGCCACCCGATGGTGTACGATTGTGGCTGTGTTGTGGTCGGTAAGCCCAGCCACTTCACGACCTCTACCGAAATGAGGTTATTTTGGATCCCACTATTGACAATAAACTATATTGGGGAACTCTTTACCGACATCTAGGAGTGGAAGAGGAACTCCTCCTCCTCTGGATATTCAGGTTCCTCCTTTTGGATCTTCATGGTGGCAACGATAGTGTTGGGCTCTGCATCAATAATTTTCTTCCATTTTTCATTCCCCTTGTCAAGTTTTCACTTAGAGTTGAAACATGCATCTGATTCTGAAGCCTTTAGCTCGGCCACCAGTGACTTCTTGGCTTGACACTCACTTGTGTTGTGAGTGGAGATATTATTGAACTCACACCACTTTCCCCTATTTGGCTTTGTGGTGTTTTTATTTGCTTTCATCTTTGGCAGGTTGTCTTGGGCCACCCCACCTTTGCTTTGTCCTTTGTTCTGTAGTTTGGGGGACCTTTCCCTTGCTTTGGATTGGTAGATCCAAAGTCTCGCTTCATCTATTTAAATGTTTGCCCAATCTTAACAGCATATCGGTATGTCGTGCTAAGCGAGGAGATGCATCCAAGATGTACCTGTGTAGGCAGCCATGGTACTTGAGAACCATATTCCTCTCAAAATCTTGGATACCCAACTTTGTGCAAAGGTTATGAAAAACATTGGTAAACTTTGGCACATCTTGGTTCCTTCCCTGTTGCAGCGTTGTCCACTTTATGTATTTATCCACATAGCCCCCAACAAGGTAGTACGGCTCCTTGATGGTATCCCAGAATGAGTTCCAAGTCGGTGCAACTGAATAAAGTGAGTTCTTAATTTCAATCCTTCTACTTACAATAGGTTTCCCACCAATCTTTGACATAGGGGGGTGCTTTGAGAAGTGCAAAAGTGATATTTTCCTAACTAGAAAAATCATGACAAAAAAAATATCCTTCAAGCAGATTTAACCATTTATCTACAATGTTTGCATCTATCTGACCCTCAAATATGGGAATGTCAAAGTTAAATTGTACCTTAAAGGGTGTGGCACTTCCAGAGTAGCTGCCAAAAGTAGATGCGTCGCCCTTGGGTAGTCATTGAAGGATCTGGGCAAAGTTGTCCATCATCTCATTCCTTTGTCGCTCGAGGGCTTCTTCGAGCAATATTTTGATAGGATCTCCTATCCCCTCATCTTTATTTTCATCTACCATGGTAGGTCATCAAGATTTGCGAGGCTGGGCTTGCAAAGGTTCGACTAGTTCAAGCCCTAACTCCTTATATCTCGACCTTGTTGGGGACATGCAAAGAAAAACAGAGAAAGAGCAAATGCCTCTGATACCACTGATCCAGATTTAAACAGGAATGCAAAAAATTACATATATAACCATAAATACAAATATGCAGTAGAAATAACACTTCACTTCATTAATATCAAATACTGAAATATGCCTACAAATAGAATGGAAATAAGACTAGCTCGGGCGATGATATCTTATCTCTAAGAAGATATGTGGTGGTTGCATGCCTTTGAACTATGTTACAATGAGTCTCCAAGGCCTATTTATTATTGAGAAACACTAGAAAACACTAAACATCATAAACCTAATCCTAGGAGATGAAGTGCCAAACTATAGGCCTCGTTTGGGTAAATTGGTAC
Source organism: Pinus taeda (assembly GCA_000404065.3). Lineage (NCBI taxonomy): Eukaryota > Viridiplantae > Streptophyta > Pinopsida > Pinales > Pinaceae > Pinus > Pinus taeda. The sequence goes on along the minus strand of APFE030739338.1, from coordinate 107,955 downwards.
ATCAACTTCCCGAGGTTGTAACTTTGGCATATGATCTCCGTTTGATGCGAACAGTACCTCATTAGAAATATCTATCTGGGGAATACGAATTTTGAGTAAGATACATTGGTATAAGACCCATGTTGCTCCTGGTTTTCCCAAAAACCTTCGTTTAGGGCATCAAAACGGCTCGGGAAGTTCAGGACCTGAAAAACTGCCAAAAATAGTAAACTCTACTACAAATAAGGAAACTCAAAAACTGAAATAAATAATGATGGGGGTCTAAGTGGAATAGGAAGGTGGCCACCAATATCCTCTAGGATCAACTATTATATAAAATCAAACATAGTAGTGAGAATAAAGGCAACAAAAAATGAAAAATTGTTGCTAGGAATATAAATTTGTAGGCAAGAATTGTAAGCAGTGATCATGCTTATGATTGAGGCACTTGGAAGCCAACTATGGATATGGATTTTCCCACTACATGAAATTTTATTCTTCATGATTTATTTTTATTAATGATCGTATGCATTTGGTTGCTAATTTCTCTTATGGAACGAAATAAAATATAGATGTATATTTCCTTATTTATGCTTACATATGTGAGGGCTAACTACTTCAAATATTAATGTTGCATGTTTGATGTCCTCTAGGTTGAATGATCATGGTACTAAGCTTGCATGTTCGTTAACATGAGGCAAGGATCTCCAAGTCTTGTTGATTTGAAGACAGCACCAAAAGCATGGAGGATGCACCAAATGAAACCATGGGTGAGGACATGGACTTGCAACTATAGATTTTAAGCTTAGATCACTTTGTCGCAGTAGATCTACATTATGGAAATATAGTGCACTGAGGACAATGCATAAAATAAGGGGGGGGAGAAATGTAATACCCCAACCCGCTTATGATGTTGTAATTATATGTATAAGATATTAGGTTGGTAAGCCGAGTTATGTTATGTGCCATGTGTGCCTATGTAGATATGTTATATATTTTTTATCTAGGGTGCCCATGCATATACATCAATTTTAGGAAAGGATTATGGAGGTGATTCCAACTCCACGGTGATAGAAAAAGGAGTATTTTATGATAGGTGCTTTCGTTAGGGACATCTAGGGCCCACTTGGCTGCAGTTCATGCACATGGAAAAGAGAGTCCATGTTGTGATGAAAATTATATAATTGCTTGGTAATGATATGGAGGCATGATTACGATCCTTATCATCTTTTTATGATTGTACTGATATGGTTTTATACATCAGTCCTGAGAATCCGTCTAGTGAGCCTTCAACTTTCATTTTAAACCAGTTAGAAGCTATCTCGATTTATGGCATGGATGGTATTTGGAGCCCTAGAGTCGTATGAGCTCCTGAAATCCCAGAGCTAAAACCTTCTTGGTCAGTTATAAGGCACCACTTGGGCACATGTTCGGGGAAGAAGAGCCTAATGTTGGAGCCATGGCTATTGGATTGGTACCTTGGCCATGGAGGTATGGTCGTTTTTTGTTACCATTTATTATGGAGTTGTAACCCTAGTTTGAGGGTGACCCATGCTTGAAATTCATGAACCACATGGTCTATGGCAGGGTGGAATGTGGAGAGTCCATAGCCAATCACTATTTTTATAGAGATAAGTGTTCCACCCTATGTTTCATGCAAATTAATGATTTATGTAGAAACCCTAGTTTTGAGGTTTTGATCATTTTCATGTATTTATGTGTTTTTGTATATTATTATGTGTTTTGTGTTCCATTGTTAGAACCTCATTTTCGAGATATGTCATATTTATAGGGTAGAATGTCAGGTACCTCATTTATATGAATAAATTTGTGAACCATAGTTAGGGTTTTCTGTTAATGTGCTTAAGTATTATTAATTAGCAGTCAATTCTGTTGTGGATTCTAATTATATGATGTTTTATAATTGCATGTTGTTAATGGATTCAATGCTATAGTTAATACCTATAAGACAAAACTACAATGGAAATTTGCACAGAGTTATAAGTGGGCAGTAGTTGTGAGCTAGGTTTTAGTAATGGAAATTGTATATTATGTGTGCTTCCAAAGGAATATTGGTGGATTCATTTGTGAATTTTGGTTATGTTTATGTAACATTTCCTAGTTGGTGGTTAGGGACATTACAAGATGTATGTCATGCATTGGCCAAAGAGATGGGAATAATTCCTACGATTAGTTGAACTTGCATACAACAATGTGTACGAAGGTTCACTAAAGATGAGTCCTTTTGAGGCATTATATGGAAAAAAATGAAAGACTCCCATTAGCTAGGATGAACCATTGAACTAAGTGGTTTTTGTACCTAATATGATAAAATAAATAGAGAAATAAATAACAAATATAAGACAAAATTTGAAGGAAACCTAGAATAAGAAAATGAGTTACAGAAACCAACAGAGAATGCACAGAGTATTACAAGTGGGAGATCATGTGCATCTCCACATTAGTCCAAGTACAATCTCACTAAAAGTGGGGTCTTGTGGAAAGTTAGCACCTATATTTTGTGTACCATTTTATAATTTTGAAAGAGTGGGACCAATAGCTTATACACTATCTTTACCATTTATAATGAAGGTAGGAGAGGCATTTCACATTTTTTCTTAAAAAGTATTTACAAGAGACTAACTATGTTGTTGATTCCTGTATGATACAGGTGGAATACTAAAGATAATACCAGCTAGAACCACTATGCATCCTGGACTAGGGACATATCTCACTTCAGAACCAAGTAATAGAGTGTAGGACAAGATGCATTGGAAGCACTTTGGAACTCATGAAGAAACATGAAAATATGCTACCCAAATGAGGTTTCTCTACCAATATTTGATTAATATATAAAAATATGTAAGAGTTTTACTTATAAAGCTCATTTTTTTGTTTTCCTTTTCTATTTAAAGAACATTGAGGATGGTGTTCCTTTAAGGGGGTGGGGTTTGTAGCAAACCTCAATCTACCCCTAATTTTGTAAATTTAATTATAATTTTTGAAGTTAGTGTGGAAGCCACAGTTGACTGAGCCAAAATATTTTAAACACTAAACATTAAATTTTTTATTTTTAATGTGGGCTTGAAAGAGGGAACACCACAGATCCATTATCTAAGGGAGAATCCTATTGGATGCCTTGAAAATTAATTGATTAGCTTGAGTTAAATTTTGATGATAGTTGTAGGTTAATTAAACAACCATCATCTAAAAAAAATGGAAGAGACAAGATTGGGGAAGTGGGGAGAAAATGACAACACATATTCCTGCACACAAATCAAGGAGATAAGCCAAGCATCCCCTTATAATGTATAAGATATTCTAAGTAATGAACACCCTCTTAGAATCATAGAGGAGGCTCGGAAGATGGGGTGACTCCTCATAAAATAAAGACGTGAAGTAGAGGATGTGCATATATCAAGAGATTCAATAATGCATAATGGGGAGAGAAGGAGATTCGTAAAGAAAATGAGATGTTTTTTTTCATTATAGAGTGTGAAATATCTCATTGGGTCATGAATTGTGTATCTTTCAAATGAGAATACAATGTGTTATCACCCAGTAATTTCCCAAGGTTAAAGAAGGAGATCACTGGGGTAACCACTAACCACTTTTGGAGATTAGGACCAAACCTTCCTGATGCTCAGAGAGGGCTCTCTCTATATGATTTAGCTTTGTTTGCTAGGATATTAGGCTAGTTCTTAAGGTTCAAGGGGTTTTTGATTTGTATTGAAGATTGGGTGGTGGGTTGCTTTAAACAGATGGATAGAATGATGTCTCTAGACCATTGGGAATATGGAGTCAAAAGAAGGGCAACATAACTAGATCAAATCATTAAAGGGAATTTTCAAAGGGTAAGATAGCATAGTAGAGTTCAAGTCTTAGGCCAGAGGGGTGGAAACAGTTTTAACCAGGGTGAGAGAGAAATTAAGAATTCTCAAACCGAGATTGAAACATGGAACAAAGGGTAATCAGAAACAAAGGGAAATTAAGAATCCTTTGCTATAGATTAAAAGAAACAACCTAAACTAAGGAGCAACTAAGAATTCCTTAGATTATCTGTAGAAGACATAGATTTTCCTAATTGTTATAACAGAGTGTACTTAAATGAATTTCGATACAATATTCCAATTATGGCATTCATGTTTAGATCAACAGTATGAAAAAATTTAAGAGATAACAATAACGTGAGAAAATACTTGTCTACGCTTCACTTTGCACATGAATCCTTTGAAATATCTGGTCTTTATTCACCAACCCAGCTTGCTGGCTCAGTCAATGCTCCAATGGCTTTACAGTCTTTCGATCAAGAAATCTATAGAAATGTATAAGAATCCACTGTACATACTTCGATTTGTGAAGTATTTATACTAAGGCGTTATTACAAATATTTCAAACTGACTTGAGATTTAATTTAGGAAATACAAATATCTTCTCACAGGAAGATAGAGGTAGCTAATGAGCTACTGTCATGGTGTCCCATTTATTGTGGTATTGCTGGCTGTTATGGTTTGTTTTGATATCTTTATGCTCTTTATTGTTTGAAGTATTACGCTGGAGGCTTTAGTTACTTTTGTCTTTCATATGATACTCTTTGTCACTGATACTCTTTCACTCTGATGACCTGTCTTTATCCTTTCTGTGTCTTTCCTTTTATTGTTACAATTTAAGCTTTTACTGTGTTTTTCAACAATAAATTTTTATGCTTTTTATGTGTCTCAACATCGGGAAGTGGATTTTGATTAAGTCTCAGAATGTTTCATCTTTTGTCTTCTAACTGCATCTCTGGTTTGGTTGCTCTATCTTGACTGTCGCTACTCTGTATAGTTATCCTCTTCTCAGCTCTATGTGTAATGATCTTCATCTTCTGCTCATGTACATTGGTCTTCTTCTTCTATATATAGGATCTTAATAGGTTTCTTGGTCGAGTCTTGGAGTAAACAGGTTTTGTGATTAGTACAAGAACTATTTATCCAAGCTCTAGCTTCGTCTGATAACTTGAAAAATTCAATAATAATTAAGAAAGCTTTGATCTGTATGGAAGGGTGCTTGATGGTTTCATGTACACAGGGATGCATGGGAAAGGGTTCATGGTAGTGTTTTGGATGTGAAAGGAAGTGAAATCACATCGCAAAGGTTCAAGGTGGCACTAAATGGTTTCATATGTTTATACATTTAAATGGGCGAAAGGCTTGAAAACATGGGTTTTCATTGTTTAAAGTCTAATGGGCAGTTTTCAAATATGGTGTGAAGTTTCATATTCATGGAGGATGGTTGTTTTATCGCAATGGCGAAGAGGTGGTTTTTTGAGTCGTTGCATAGCTTTTGTGGCGTGGGTGGTTTTGAGGAGGGGTCACCCGATCTACATTGGGGCTTGACATGTAGCCATCGGGGGTCAGGGGAAAACTACCTTATCAGGTGGGTAAAGGTCAGGTATCAGGCTCATTCGATATGGTTTTGCTCCATTAGATCTCGATGTTTGTGATCTGATGATAGTCGAGTAGAGAAGCTACGCAGAGGGAATGAATGGAGTTGAGGGGGGGCCCAAGGGTTTAATAGTAGTGGTTTGGGATTAGTTTAGGGATTATTTGTAGGTTTAAAGTGATCGAGTTGAGATTAATGAGGGATTAGGGAGTCGGGTGAGGTTAATGTTGAGATTAACTTAGGTTTACCGGGATTAGGTAAACTGAGTGAAGTTGTATCAGGATATGGGTATTCTTATAGTTTTTAATTAAAATTAAGCATCAGGGTATTTTAATTGGGATTTTAATTATTATACAGGAAAAGGGTTAATATCGAGATTTATATAATAATGTTCAGAATTAATATGAAAGCAATGGTGAAGTGAGTTTTCCTAAGTTAAAAGGGTAAAGTGTAAGTATTAGTGATTATGATTTATACTTAGGAAGAAGGCTTTTTGTGGGTTTTTAAGCAGAAAGGGATTTACATGGGGGGGGAGGGGGTATTACTTTTCCTAGGTAAATGGTGTTTCACCTTAAGAAAATGGGTTTTCTTAGGGTGATAAGGGGAAATGGATTTTATGAAGGGGAAGTATTTTTCTAAAGGGTATTCTAGTACTTGAGTCCATAAGTCATAAATCCAAGGGTCTGGTCCCTCCAAAAGTCAGGGAAATGCTCTAAGCATCTTTGACTTGTAGGGTTAAAAGTTCTTAGAACATACTTGTGGATAGGAAATTAGTAAGTAAAGGGGAAAGTGAATGAGGGGGAGTTAATCATATGAACTTGTAAACTTTTGTATTTTCCTTCATATTTGACCATACATGTTGAAAGATGTGTATAAGCATGATGCATGTGCTTTGATCCAAGTAACTTTGTAATTCAACAACCTTTCTTCTACTTACCATTTCTTACCTCTAACATATTTTCTTCATTTCTTTGGGTCCATTTAGGCTAGAAAACCCTTATTCATCTATTTTTGTTTTGAAAATTAATCTATCTATTCTAACCTTATATCATCCAAGGGCTCAGATTAAGCTTATGAGCTCCTTTTATTTTATCTACCTAAATATGATCTGCCAAGATTAAACTGTTTGGTCAAATTTTATTCTCTAATCTATAAACATAAAATTCAAAGCATGGAATAACCAAGATTAAACAATTTGATTACCATGTATTGTGGAATGAATAAAAAGTTTCACACAATCATTATTATGTATAAAAAGTAAATAGTAGTGGAATTTAGACTTGCACACTTTCATGGTATTTTTGTTTTTGGGGTTCATATACTTTCATTATTTTGACCTCTTCTTATTCTTTTTTTCCTTTAAATTTTCTTTTAGGACATACCCTCTTTACATTTTTTACTTTTTATCATATGGAAAACATTTGCAGAAAGCAAAGGTATGTACAATATGAAAAGGCTTAACCTTAGTCATTCAAAATTATGACTCCTATTGGTATAGGAACCTAACACAATGAACTTTTTTTTATTTGTAGGAGCACTTGGAGCTATGGAGAAATGAAAGAGGAAAATGGATCAACAATAGAGTTGATTTATAAGCATTGTGTCAAAATTGAGCTATGGGTACTTAGCTGTAATACTTATGAAATTTTTTTAGGCCACTAGATAGGTAATCTAATCATATGTGGTGAGTGGAAGGCTGAGTGGATGACTAAATCTTTGTGGTGCTTTTGTTGATGGTGCCAGATACCACCAACATATAGGGGATCTATGGTCCCAATTAGACCTCACACCATTTTGTGTAGGAGTCACATCCGGAAATACAACCCGACTGTCAGTTACTTAAATGTTTTCCTTGGCTTAAGAAATTAACATGAGAGAGAAAGTGAGTCTATAAAAGAGAGGCAATAATACTAATATAATGGAGACACACACACATGGATAAGAAAGAGTCATCTAGCATCAAGTGAAATAATTCACATAGATGTCACGATCGTTATAATCATTACTATGCATTACCAATGAGTTAATCACAAAATCCACCAAAATAGTTCAATCAATTTAGTACATGTGCAAGCCAACATTTATCATAAAAATTACAAGAATAGTATTAAAAAATTCACAATTCATGCATGAAAATGTGTTGGGCAAAGGCCTTCAAGTATTAAGAAAAATTTCCAAGATACATAACTACAATGAACATCATTAGCTCCAATAGTGGAGTGTTAGAGACACTACTTGCTCCCCAAAAGTACTATCTCTATCGCTTTAATTTCTCGTCGGAGAATCCAAGGTTAAAATGACCTTGCTTGAGTAATGAGGATCCTTTTATAACTTGAGGCATGACTTTTCATATCCTCATGACTCTTTAGTTTCCAACTTCTAATGACCTTTTGACTTTTAGAATGTTTGGACTTCCGAATGACTTTTGTAATTACATATGACTCTTGGGACAACATGTCCTTTCGACTTCTATACATAGATCTTTTGTCCATACATGACTCTTGGACTTCTAGTTATTTTTCTTTACAATAATTACATGATTACATCACAACTTCCACATCATCACGTGATGAGACATGACAAATCAGTGTTATTGACTACTTGGGCTTATAGTAACTGATGACATGGACTATCTTCAATGGGTGACATTGCTGCCACTTGTGTCATTTCTCTTGCCTGAAACTTTTGATCATTGATCTCTGCACCCTCCAAAGAGTCTTTTATCTCATGGATTCTTTAGGAGTTCTTTGATCGTCAAGGACTCAACGTGTTATTTATTTTCAAATTCTTCCTTTGACAATACTCTTTGCTCAAAATTATTCATGCATCCTTGGCATGTTGTTCTTGAAACACTTGCAAATGAAATGAATCATGTCAAGCAAACATGACCCTGAAAAATATCATATTCTAACATGTTTCATGAATATTTTCTATTCATGTCTTAACAATAAGCTTGGGAGAAGCAAGGAGAACTTTTGGGCAAAATGGAACACCTCGAAAGGCTAAAGGATTGAGGAGATGGAGCTTCAGGGCTTTGGGATGCACTCAAAAGTAGAGAGAAAAACTTAAGGGACATTTCAAGGAAATGGTCCGAAGGATGAAGGATGAGGCTTCAGGCTTCCCAAGTGTGTTGTGTGCTCAAGGGGAACAAGGATGGAGAAAGCCACATTGTTGAAGTTTGAAGGGGTTAATCTTCATGTGTTCAAAGTGCGCTCATGTGCTAAAGAAGGAAAAGGAGGGTGATGGGAACATTCCTGAAGGATAAAGCGGTTAGGCTTTGGGTCTTTAGAGTGAGCTCATACGCTCAAGGAGGGTGCACTTCTGTGAGTCAAAGGAGTGTACTCAAAGGAAGACTTGATTCTTAAGGGTGTAGTTCAAAACAAGAAGGTGGAATAATGATTAGGAGTGTGCTATGCACTCTTGGATGGTAGAGCATGCACTTCCAAATAATAAAGGATTCCCAATCAGGGCTTAAGAGTGCGCTCTTGCACTCCTAATCCTAATGGGTTCACTTTGCAACCAAAAATTGCCTAAGTGTGGAAGATAGAACTTGGGGAATACTTAATGAGTTTAGACATAAAATCATGTGTGACACATGCCAACTTACAAATGCAACTTAGAAAATCTTAAAAATTGATAATTAGACATTAGAATTCCAGTTTACATACACTTCCCAAGTAAAATGGAGAAAATATGTGTGACTTCAACCAAAACTATCATTTTTCAACAAACAGAGGTGTCATGACCATGATATGTAGTAGAGACGTTCTAATCAATGCAAACAAAATTAAGAATGATTAAGAACACATGAAACAAATAAAATTACTTGACATGCCACTTGGCGACCAAGGTGGCACTTGATGTGATAGTTGAGTATGTTCCAAAATTTAAATGTAGTGAAATTTTGGAGGGTTTTGTAGCAGTGACGACACTTTTTTTTTAAGGTGGTTCATGGGTACTAAGTGGCTGCTACACCCACAAGAAAATCTAGGTAGATCAACCTGAAGAGATCTACCTGCAGGTCAAACTAAAAAGGCCTAACCCAAAGGGCATCAAGGATATTTCACCCCATGATATCCCGATAGGTGAGGCACTTAGCAAAAAGAAATTGACCAACTGAGTTATCCCTTGGGGCTAGTAGTGACAACATTTAGTGAAAAATATTTTAATTAAAGGATCATCCCTTCAGGATATATTGATTCACCAATTGGATTATCTTGACTTCCCATCTCAACTTGATTGTATACATAGTACCTCACTTCACTTTCACTCGATTCCAGCACAAAAAATATATGCCATATCACAATTGTTTTAATCTAGGAAAGGGTAATATGGGCTATGAGTTTAAGATATTTAGAGTATGAGTTTCATCTCTAGTGTTGGTTTATTTCCAACAAGCCTGGAAAGTAGCCCGGTAGAGTCACTAAATGAGCTAAAATGTTGCTTTGATGTCAATAGGCTTGAAAAATACCCTCTTGAAGTTGCTTTCTTCACCTCCTTGCATAGGAATTATTTCTATTCTTTCATCCTCTATTTATTTATTTAGTGGGATTGTGCTTTGACACTTAATATTTTTAGCATTGGGAAAAGGGGGACTGACTTTTTGGGATCAAGGAGGTTTCCACTTCAAAGAAGTATTTTTAAACAAATAATATTGGTTTTCTCTCCTTATATTTTCCCCTTATCCTTCTCTACTAGATTGGATAAGCATGTAACACACAAAGTAGATATACACCAACTTGATGAGTTTGGATACTAGAATATATGTGGATCTAATACGTTCCCTCAAGGTTTCCCTTTTGGATTAATATTATTTTCCATTCGGAATTAGCTCAACCTATGGCATCTTCCCCAAACAAAGAAGAAGAAGAACATATAGCCAAGTATTGTGGTTTTCACTTTTTTTCTTTATTTCACCATAGAGTATTTTTGAGCCATGCACTTTTCACACCAGGTCGTATTTATGTACAATGACTGAGAAAAACAAAAACACAGGACCCAACTTGACACATCACACATATAACTAACATAAAAGAAAAGGAAAGAAAGAAAAAAAAAAACTATATAGGAAACACAGCTTAGAGCTACTATTGGAAATAAAATTTTAAATCTCAGCCATTTACGAGAAGAGGATCAGTCTTCCTATCTAAGGATTTTAGCTTGAAAGTATTATGAAAAATATTTTCCTCGATGGTGAAGGGGCCAATCCATAGAGATTAGAACTTGATGTGCTTTCCTTTCTCTTCGTGGACTTTGTCCCACTTCAATACTAAGTCACCCACATCGAAACTCTTTGTCACTACATATTTCTTTTCAACCCAACATTTAATATGGTTTTGATGGAAAATAAATATTTCTTTTGATTTGAGCCTTTCTTCCTGAAGTTTAAGCAAGGTATCTATCCCGCTTTGAACCAAAAGGAGAGGTCTACCTTGGGACTCCTATGATGTTGCAAGGATGGGAGATATAGGTTCAGAGGCAAGATAACTTATTTTTCACATACAAGGAATTATAGTGAGGTTTTGAGGGAAGGATTCAGAGTTACACGATCAACCCATAATGCATCTGTTAAAGCATTGTGCCAGTTCCTTTGCTCAGATAAAACGGTTTTCTTAATTATGTAGATAAGATTTTTGTTTGTTGATTTAGCTAAACCATTTCCTTATGGGTAATAGTTAGATGCATTGTTTAATACAATGCCATTTTCTAATGTGAATTCATAAATTTTCAACAAAGAAAAATAAGTCACATTATCGAAGACAAGAAATGTTGGAACACCAAATCAATTTCCTAGTCATTAACTTGTCTTAAAGGAGATGCTTTTGTCCACTCAGTAAAATAATATTTCGCTGTTAGAATGTTTCGATGTTGCTTCAACGAATGTGGAAAGAATTCTCTAATAACATCTAGTCCCCATTGCTAGAATGGTTCCTCGACTACTATTGATAGCAGTGGGGCGGTTGACTTTTGATCTCGACCGACACATCTCTAACAAGCTTGGCACTTGCAAGCATAATCATGAGCATATTTGAATAAGGTGGGCCAATAATAACCAATCCTCATTACTTTATGTGAATGTGTGTCGCCCACATAGTGACCACTTTCCAATCCGTCCTGTAGATCTATTAGTACCTTTTTTGTGTCTCAAGGCTCAAGGAATCTTAGCAAGACATCATTGTGATGCTTTCTGAAAATATCTCCATGAATAAGCTAATAAGATAGAGCTTTAATGATGATTACCCTCTTTTTTTTATTCGATAAATGTGTGGGAAAGGTGCCGTGATCTAAGAATTCTCATGTGTATGAATTCCATGGCATTGTAGATTTTTCCTAGGGGACTTCTTCAACATTATACATTTCTATTCCTTCTCCCAAACTCAAAGATCTTTCTTGGGAGCATCTCTCACTTCAATGCAAGATGATAGAGGCCATGACCCTTAATGTCATGAACTAGTTTAAACTCCAAATCATATTATTGTAAGCATTCATTCAATTTTCCCTCTTCTCATACAACTCCTATTGCATGAAGACTGTTTTGACCGCTGCCTAAGGCACAAAATGACCATGTGAGCTTTAAGGACATAGGGCCTAAAATATTTTACTACCTTATACACAATATAAGCTTGTTTATTTATGGTATGATAATTTAGCTCTGACCCCTGTATGCCAACAGTTATGAAAGAAATGGGCCATTCATTTCCTTTAGCATCCTTCTGACTCAATACAGCTGCAGTAGATGAATCTAAAGAAAATGTGTAAAGCATGAAATCTTTGCCATAATCAAGACTAAATAATGTAGGTGCATGAAAAATAACTTGTTTAATTTGAACGAAGCATCCTTTTATATTTTGTCTCAATTTTAAGTCGCATCTTTCTTAATCATCTCCTATATAGGTTTAACTATGTGAGCATAATCAAAGATGATATTTCACACGAAATTAATCTTCCCTAAGAATGATTGCATAGGTTTCTTATTCACCAAGAATGGGATCTAAGTTATAGTTTTGACCCTTTCGGGATCAACTTTGATTCCACCCTTTGAAATGATGTGTCCTAAGAGAGTGCCTTCTAACACACCAAATATTCTTTTCTTTGGATTGAGAGAAATCCCATGTTTACGGCACCACTCAAATATTTTCTTCAGATGGTGTACATGATATGATCTTATTTTAGAAAAAATAGTTACATCATCAAAATAAACAGATACACTTTGGTCAATCAGACCATGGAAAGTGATGTCCATCCCTCTTTGAAAAGTAGCACCAACATTGATAAGCTCGAATGGCATATAATTAAAACAAAATATTCTCCACTTGGTCTTAAACATAGTTTTGTGACAATCTGGTTCCACAACTAGTGCTTGATTATAGGAATAAAAACCACCTAGAAGCGAGAATATATCAGACCCCGATATTGTTTGGAGGATTTGTTCCATGGATGGTATCAGGTAATTATCTTTATCTAATGCTCAGTTGAGGTTGCAATATTATACACATAACCTTATCTCACCAAACTTATTTCTGACTAGGACGAAATTGGAAACCCAAGTGGAATGTCTAACCTCGAAAATTATATGACCATCCAACAACTTTGTCAGTTCTTTTTGAATCATGGGTTCCATATTTGGATTAAATTTCCTTAGCTTCTACTGGAAATGTTTCACCCCTTCTTTAACTGGAATGACATGTTGGATGATAGAAGTATCATATTTCTTAAAATCATCATAGTTCCATGAAAACAAATTACGAAATTGTTGGAAAAGGAAAATGAATGCTTGTCATTCTTGTGGAGAACAACACGTACTGAGGTTTACATATTTCACATCATTTTGAGTTCCCAAGTTGACTTATTCAGATGATAGCTTTGAGCTTTGACTCTTAGTATTGATTGGTCCTTTGAACTGATTTTGCAAGTCATACAATTTTTCCATGGACATTATGCCTTTAGGCATAGTATTTCCTTTCATTACATTAGATGCCACCTGCAAAGCCTTGTCGTTCTCATCCTTCTCAATAGAAAAATCTTTGAACACGTCTCCATTAGCCATAAACTGAGGTATCTATTGGTCATCATTGAAAGCACAAAAATTAGTTATGTTATCAAGAAAAAAAAGGTTTATATATAATCTCTATAGATTTTTTTTCTCAAGGAAAACATTCTAAAGACTGCATTAGGTAATGCATATGCTACAACATTTCTAAGCCTTGGAACAAAAATGATATTAAAATAATTAAAATAATTAATCAACTGCCATACCTCTTTTTGGTATTTTTTAAGGTTTAGTGAAAAATAGTGTATAGTGTCTCGTACCTCACGAGTGACCACTTCTAAGTCACCAATTAGCTTGACCAATTCTACTTTGATATCAATGTCTTTCTTTATTCCAATCAAAAGTTCTTAATATTTGACAATATTATTTGTACATTCAAACTCCAAATGGAAAGATATTGTTGGGTCCCTATAATACTAGTGATTACCTCATTAATATTGTGGTTGCATCCCTTATTAATATTGTTGTTCCCCTATTATCCCCATATTGTTATTACTTTGCCCCATAGAATCTCTCTACTGTTATTTTTGTGGATTTATATTATTATTGTTAGCTCGGCTGGGTTATATTGTGACTCCTTAGACTCCTATATATAGAAAGGAGGTTTTGTCATTTGAATCATCCAAGAATTGTTCATTTATGTAATGTAAAGGAGGTTGCCCCCTCGAAGAGGCTGAATTCTAGGGTGTTGATCTATCTTTTCTA
>APFE030739338.1:63756-81985 GCA_000404065.3 Pinus taeda | reverse complement strand
TTATATTTGACTCCTTTAGACTCCTATATATAGAAAGGAGGTTTTGTCATTTGAATCATCCAAGAATTGTTCATTTATGTAATGTAAATGAGGTTGACCCCTCGAATAGGTTGAATTCTAAGGCATTGATCTATCTTTTCTATCTTTTCTTTAGCTGGTTTCATAACAGATATGATTTACTTATTGTTGTACGAGTCTATAATTATGAAACCAGCTCCAAAACCATCCTACATTTTAGAACAATCGAAGTACATAAACCTCTTAGCTACTAAACTAGTCCCTATATTAATATTAGTATTATGTACATCTATATTACATAATTCATTAGCACCAGTTGGAGTACAAGAAAGGAGATCCAAATGTGTATCAGATGGTATGAGTGATGGTTGTGCTTGATAACTCTCATGATCAATTTCCAAAGATAAAATCAGTAAAGGAAACAGGATCATTATGAACCTCAAGTCGTGTCTTAGTGTATTTCATGTATGGTTCATTCTCCACTCAAATCTGGTTGTTTCTGCCCTTATATGGAAGACATAAGTGTGAACAATCTATAGAAAAATACCCTTGTAATTTACTAGAATAGTCACGACTCAAGAATATGCCATAGGCTTCAAGGATGTCCACAATTACAATATTTATACATTGGTGCACTCAATAATCAGATGAGAAAATGATAATAACATTCTTGAGTTCACCAATAGTTTGGACAAAGAATATATCCAGTTGAATGATTTTTGCATCAGTTTTGTCCTATTTGCCATTAATTTTCTTAGCAACGAATAATGATATCACATTCACAAATGCACTTGAATCGAATAAACAATTATAGAAATTGTAATTAAATATTTCTAAAGTTAATAAAAATGGGGGTGGGGGAGATTATTAGCATCTAATGTTACAATGTTAACCATAGATTCAAGAGTACGAAAATATTTACCATACACCTTTCGAAAAGTAGAAGCTTTATCACCTAATGAAGGTTATGAAAAGGCTTCGAAAAGCAGTTCATGTGAGCCTGCTACCTTGGCGAGCTCAAAGATAGATATGTTGGCATGAAATCTCTTCAAATATTCAAATATCTTATAATCCAAAATTGTTTTACTTTTAGCAGGCAGTACTAAAGTGTCTGGAGGAGTATCTTTATTTGACACTTCCAAAGTGATGGACTTTATTTTGCTGATGGTGGAAGTGTTCTTAGAATAAGGAGTGTTTCTAGACTTACTTTGTTTTTTCTCAGTAGGATTGGTCGTAGGTGAGATCCTTCTTTACAGTTTCTCCTTAAATTTTTGTCTCATCACCTCATGTCCATAAATAGGCCCTTGGCACCTCAAGTTACATTGACCATTATGTTTTTGAGGAGGGGCTTCGCTTGTGGCAATGCTTTAGCACTCTTCTTTTCATCATTGATAACAAAATCAAAATCATTAAATGCATGTACAATACCTGTACATTCCTCAGCTGCTACATGTTCATTTGTTTGATTCATCTCACCATATGGCTCTCTTTCTAGTAAGGAATAAAAAATGTGTGCTGCCAAAGAATTCATGTTGTGGTTCCACTATAGGCATGTCTTCTCTAAATGTCATTCCTTATGAAATGAATAATAGTTATCCATGCCTATATTTTCAATATTCAACACAACATTCAAACTCAGGAAAAATTTAGGCAAATGGTTGTTGTTGTTTTTATTCCTTCTAAATGGAAAGGAATTGGGGGGTATGCCACTGGTAGAAGCCTTGTTTGACCTTATCTTTAATTCTAAGTCTTCATTGATGAGTTCTTTTAAATATATGGTCAAGCTGTCAATATCCATAGAATCCTTTTATTTAGATTTACTTAAAGAAGGCTGAAACTTCACGCTAGTCTCTTTGGAGTCTTTAGATTCACCATCATCTACAATAAATCCAATGGGACACAATTATTTCTCCACCGTAATTTCTTCTGCAAAATTTAGATCCATTAAGGGAGTTTTGAGGTCTAAAATTGGCCTCCAAAGGAAATTATAAAATAATAGTGGAAAAAATAAAATAATATTAGTGACATCATCAAATTTTAGAGGGAAAAAAGAAAAAAATATTTTGTCAACTCGTATTTTCAACTTATCTCCATATGGATTTACTCAAATTTCGAGTGGAAACACTCGTTGGATGCATAATTTGACTCATCATCCAAGTATTACCCATGGTGCACACTTTTGATGGACCCTGCTACATGAAAAATGAGAAATAAATGAAAATCATTATTGCAATCACGCTTTTTTCATGTATTTCTCATTTTTTGTGTAGCAGGAACCATCAAAAGTATACAACATGGGTACTCCTTGGATGAGGAATTAAATTTTGCATCCAAAAAGCACTCTCGCTAAAAATTTGACTAAAACCTTAGGGAGATAATTTGAAAACATGAGTTCAAAAAGTACTTTTATTATTTTATTATTTTTTAATCCTTTCACATTTTTACTCCAAAAATGGTGAATCATCGCCCATGGTTGACATCATCATCTTGAATCCTATTGATTCTTATAAAGTTTATTTTGGTTGTACATTTGTTTTAGGAGGCCCATTTTAGACCTCAAAACTCCCCTAATGCAATGTATCCTTTGCATCTCATTTAACAAAAGAGGAAATGTTTGTGGGAAAGGCATCTATGTAGTAATCAATAGAAATTGAATCACGAGGTTGGGTATCTAGGGGAAAATTGTTCAATGTATGGTTAAATATTCGATTGAAATCCTTAAATTTCTCCTTTTACCCCATCTTAATGTTTCTAGGCTCCCTTAACAACATGGTAGAAGTCTTATCATCAACAAATTTCTCCAAAAACAATTTCTTAAACTCCCTCCAACAATGTATTGAATTAATAGGCAGACTATGGTACCATCTTGTTGCTCTGACTTCTAATGTAAAAGGAAAAATCCTATAAGAAACACCATTGTACCGTACCTCTAATATCCATAGATGCATGTAAAAATCATCAATGTGATTTTCTACCTTAGTCCGTTTTCCAGGATCGAACTTTGATAACAAATTCTCCAGATGTCTAATATTTTTATGAAGGTTATTTGGAAGAGAAAGTGGCCCTTGTAACATCCAATTCAAGCCTTGATCATCCATGTCTTTGGCTCTTTTCTCCTCCTCTTTTTCTAAATATAATGAGCCTTCTCCTTCACCATTTAAACCATTTTTGAACTCAAAATAAGTTGACGAGTGTTCTTCGTTAGAAAGAACAATTTTCTAAAATGTGTCTTTTGAATACTTTTCTAACTCCTTAAGGCTTGCTAAAACCAAATATTCCACTGATGCAACCAGCATGCCAATGCGAGTTGTTTCTTTCTTCTTAAGATGATGACGAATATTATGAGCAACAGGGACTAAACCGATATCTTTCGCAAACCAGCAAGTAATTGGCCAAAGTGCCTAGAGTTGTTCGTAGGTAACCACATCGGCCAAATACAAACTAGGTTGAGAAGGACCTCCTGCTTCAAGAATAGGAATTGGGATAGTGCTCGGGATATTACTTCCTTTTCCAAAAGATGAATGATTGGGATGTGTAGGGTTATCAACCATAAAAAATGGCTTCCCTCCTTCTAGTTCTAGAAAGTTAACGTTGCCATATACCACCAACATATAGTGGATATACCCAATATAAGGTCCCAATTAGACCTAACACCATTTGGTGTAGGAGTTTCATCTAGAAATATGGCCCAAATTTTATTTACTTAAAGGTTTTCTTTCGCTTAAGCAATTAGTGTGATAGAGAAATGCACATGTGATTTTGAATGAGAAAGAGAGTGTGCCTTGAAAATTTTCAGTTGTCTATGTATCAAGGTTATTTTACTACATGGTGGAAAGGTGAACCTCTAAAAGAGAAGTAACAGTACTAATCTAATGGAGACACAAATACATAGATAAGAAAGACTCGTCTAGCATCGAGAAAAATAGTTGGTATAGATGTGACAATCATCACAATCATTACAATGCATTTACAGCAAGTTAAACACCAAATCCACTTAAATAGTTCAAATAATTCAGTACATGTGAAAGCCAACATGAATCATAAAAATTACAAGAATAGTCTTAAAACATTCACAATCCAAGCATGAAAATGTGTTGGCCAAAAGGCTTCAATTATTAAGCAAAATTTCCAAGATACATAAGTACAATGAACATCCCTCGCTCTAATAGTGGAGTGTTAGAGCCTTTACTTGCTACCCAAAAGTACTATCTCTATCTCCCTAATTCCTTGTGGGAGAATCCAATGTTAAAATTACCTTGCTTGAGTAATGATGATCCTTTTATAACATCAGGAATGACTTTCCATATCCTCATGACTATTGAATTTTCAACTTTTAATGACCTTTGGACTTCTAGAAACCTTGGACTTCCAAATGACTTTTGGAATTACATAGGATTCTTGAAATTACATGTCTTTCAGACTTATATACATGGCTCTTTTGTCCGTAAATGACTCTTGGACTTCCACTTATTTCTCTTTACAATAATTACAAGATCACATCATAACTTCCATATCATCATGTGATGAGACATGACAAGTCACTATTATTGATGACTTGGACTTATAGTGACTGATGACATGGAATTTCTTCAATGGGTGACATGGATGCCACTTGTGTCTTTTCTCTTTCATGCAGCTTTGGATCATTATTGTATTCACCCTCCAAAGTGTCTTTGATCTCATGGAGTCTTTAGGGGTGCTTTGATCGTCAAGGCTTCAACATGTTCTTTGTTTTCAAATGCTTCCTTTGACTGCCCTATTTGCCTGATCTTCTTCATGCATCCTTGCCATGCTTTTCTTGAAACACCTACAACTACAATCACCCATGGAAAGAAAACATCATCCTAAAAAATCTCATATTCTAACATCTTTCATGTAGAATTTCTATTCATGTCTTAACAGTGGACTCAAAAGAAGCAAAGAGAAAATTTGGGCATAAGGGCACACATCGAAAGGCTAAAGGAATGAGGAGATGGAGCTTTGGGGCATCAGGATGTACTCCTGCCATTAGAAGGAGATAGATAAACTCAAGGGACAGTGCAGGGTGTAGGTCAAAAGGATGAAGGATGAGACTTTGGGCTTCCCATGTGTGTTGTACGCTCAAGGGAAAGAAGGAGTGCACAAGGCGCATTGCTAAAGGTTGAAGGGGCTAGGCTTTAGGTGTTCATAGTGTGCTCATGCGCTCAAGAAGACAAATGAGGGAGCATGATGCTTTTTTGAAGGCTAAAGGGGTTAGGATTCAGGTCTTCAAAGTGCACTCATGTGCTCAAGGAGGGCACACTTCTTCAAGTTGGAGGAGTGCGCTCAAAGGAAGACTTGATTCTTTAGGTCACAGTTCGAAACAAGGAAGGAGAGTGATGCTTAGGAGTGTAATATATAATCTCAGAGGGCACATGGTGCACTTCTGAGAAAAGAAGGATTCTTGATCAACGCTTAAGAGTGTGCTTGTGCACTCCTAACCCTAATGGATTTACTTTGCAACCAAAATTTGTCCAAGTGTGGAAGATAGAACAAGGGGAAAACTTAATGATTTTAGACATATAATCATGTGCGACACACACCAACTACCCATTACAACTTATAAAATCTTAAAAAATGATAAATAGACATCACAACTCTAGTTTACATACACTCCCCAAGTATAACAGATAAAGTAAGTGAAACTGTGACCAAAAGTGTCGTTTCGCAACAAGCAGAGGTGTCATGACCATGAAATGTACTAGAGATGTTCTAATCAATGTGATGACACTTACGAATGATTAAGAAAACTTGAAACAAATAAAATTAATTGACATGAAACTTGATGAAAAAGGTGACATTTTATGTGATAGTCAAGTAGGCTCCAAAATTTAAATGTAGTGAAACTTTGGAGGGTGTTGTAGCAACGACAACCAATTTTTATATAACTGATAAACCACATGGATAGGGAAATCTAGGTCATTATGGTTCTTTCTAAGTAGTTGATAAATCACTTGGATAATGGACTATAGACGCATGTGATGATTTATATCAAGAGACAAATGATAAACCACATGAACATTTAATTCTACTTCTTGGACTAAGTAATACCCCATCTAGACCTTGGGTGAATCCCTTTGAATGAGCTTAGAGGAGTAAGTGGATAACTATGGTCCTTAGTACCATATTAGATAAGTTCATAAACCACATGGACAGTGAAATCCATATCTTAAATGTATGATGAATCCATTGGCGTGAACTTTTCTTGAGAAAAAAGCACCTCAGACTTTGGATCAGGCTTGGTCATGGTCAACTACAAGAAATTTGTAGTGTAGCTAGCTTATGGTTGGGTGCAGAGTGGAAGTTGTTCCTTCAGTTTCCAACCATCCATTAAAAGATAGATAATTTTAATTTCTTATGTACATTTGAATTATGGATTGTGACATTCTTTATTATGCTTATGACTAATTCATAATTATGTATGTTCATGAATGAATGCTCGAGGTTCACTATTTATTCATGACTAATAGGCTATATTATATATCTATAGTTATAATGAATGTTTGCATTGTGATTTTCACTTCCATACTCATGATTTGCAAGAAACATAGTTTTCTCTCAATTAAATGAGTACTTAGATGGTGCCGATGAATATATAGTTCATGGATAATGTGGTAATTGTAGGCTTAGGCACACTCATATTATTTTTATGGTTTAAGACTATGCCAGTATAAGTTCTAAGATATTTTAGGTTTTTTGAAAGCAAGATTGTGACTCTCTTAAATAGTTATATTGACTTGTATTTGCTTGTTGAGATAATTGATGACACATAACTCATTGAATAAATTTTAAACAACCTATTCAAGAGGCTAGAAAAATTGGGTTGACTAGTATAGTATTCCATGAGCAACATTGATAAATTATGTCAAACTTTAGAAGACTATTTTATCCTCTTCTTGTCTCAATAACTTGCGACCTAGGATTATGGGTTCTTATTCCTTGTACTAATTACCAAGCCAAGCTTTGAGGAGGACGGTTTCAGATCCTTGGGCCATAACTCATAAAAAATTGTCGGGTCATTTTGCCCCTTCTCTGTGTTCAAATATGAAACTTGGTGTATGGTTACTGGTCACCAAACCGGTGGTTGGAATGGTTAACACAACTCCATGAAGGGAAGAGGCTAATCTCAATAGGCTACCACTTGAGCCTTAGACTAACCAAACCAAGAAAATGATACATTATAGAGCAATGTGGGTAAGGTTGATAGTCAGGCCCTAATTCATTGTGTCTCCCAACCTAATGGACCAGTGAGCTCATGGGATAATTTAACAAATGATCACAAAAGTTGAGTAGGGCAAGTGGAGGGCCTGCGGTGGAACTCTACCTACCAAAACATTGCCACTAGATGGCTAGGCCCTAAAATTGTGTGCAAAATAATCACTTGGGGAGGGCCAATTTGTTGGTAGAACCAAGCTAGTGGGACTTCAACATGAAACAACTGGGCCACTGAGATCATAAAAGAAGCTAGGTAGAATAGTTGGGTGATTAATCGAATCTAGTGTGATGTCACTCAAGGGTGGATATGACTAGGCTCACGATCTTCCACGCTAGGCACTTTCAACAATGTGAACAAAGTAGAGGCTAGTTGATCCATACTTTTGTGAGGTGTGCCCTTTGAGATGAAAGGAATTACAGAGCTCACAATTGAAGTAAAGTAGTAAGAGTGGAGTTAAGATTTGATCGATACAGTATGATGTGGAACAGGGTGGGCTCCACTTCGATTGATAACCTTCGTCCTTCAACACTTTCTCGTGATGGAAAAATATGTAATGCATGGATGATCTAACATGAAACAACTTGTACTTTGTCGATGCAGCGATGAAGGTATGGCCATGCCACCTAGGTTAGGCAGAGGTAATGTGGGTACCATGTGGAGATCTTATGATGACATGGCCTCTTTTAATAAGCCAAACTTATAACGAGCATAAATTTTGATCCGAGACTTGAATTGAGATAAGGTTTATATTGTTGAAAATTTATCCACGAGTTGAACATGATAGTGGTAATTGTTTTAAGTTCTAAAGGATTTGAAAAATGAGGTTGTTGTTTAACCCAATCTTCATAACTGACCTTGGATATTACGTCAAACAGGTAACACTTCCACAACCCTGAGATGACACAAGGGAGTGGGAGGTCATTACACGAATTATACTATAATTAATCTTAGGATTTGGATAGGAATGATTATGTGAGTGGGAAATTAAACAATATATAAAGCAATTCAAAATTCAGCGCATTATATTTCAGAAAATGATTAAGTATTTTATATTACATGAAGTGGTCGCCTAATAATAACAATCATCTCAAATCCCTTCACACGCCTTTCTATAATTATCCTAACTAGTACAACCATGGATGTGTTGATAATATTTTCAAAACTTTAATAGATGAATAAAAAACTATAAAGCCTACTTAGTTACATGCTCTAATCATGAATAAAAAAAAAATCATACACTAATCTTAAGTGTAAAAACTTAAATTTTATGGAAATAAAATTATTTTTTTAATGATCCTACAAAATAAATATTAACATGTTCAACTAAAACGATAAAATAAATATTTAACATATTCAACTAAAACGTATTAAATTTAATAATTATCTTGATTTCAAACTTTTCAATTAAAAATAATTTAGAAACTATCTAAATATTTTATGAAAATTATCTTAACTTCTAAATTCCACGGTATTCATTTGCAAGTCAATTCCTAAAACTTCAGTCAAATGTATGGAAGAAGTGCTAGTGTATAATTACTAAAATTATTTATATTACATAAGAACACTTTAATCATCAAAGGATTAATGTGCACCTTCTCCTTGGTCGTTTAGGTAGTCTCTTATGATTGCTAATGCAGAATTAATAATATGCTTAATGAAATTAACAACGTGCATAATGAAATGGTTCTAGTGCCTATGTGGTCCTAAGCAATGATTTTGAAATTGAATTGTTATAAAAAAATGTTAAAATATGGTACACAAAAATTGAATATATATATATATATATATATATATTATTAGAGGTTGCTTTTGAGCTGAAATAAGAGATTTCTTCGTAAAAATATAAGTGGGGGAGAAAAAGCATTTATAGGTAAACCGTCCATTTATAATTGAAAATTGATACTCACTTGTTTCTAATTCTTTAAAGTAATTACTTTATAAAATGAAAAAGGAGTTAAACTACAAAAGACTCTCACGTACTGTCATTCGTTGAACAATTTCTTTACTTACAATTATTACAGCTCTTAGTATTCGTTACATCTCTTGTAATCGAATTGGTTTATGGAGACCAAATTCCAAAGCTACAACGGAAATGCTATACATATGTGTTCTCAGACTTACATAATACAGTTTGACATCAATTTCATATATGCATTAGACTTTTTCTCTGTTGAGGAGAAGCATTTGCCAAATCCCATAAATAATAGCTTGTGACTTAGAGAATTATAGTACTTTGTTTTACCATTTGACTAAAATCATGGATCAATTCTTTTGGATGGGTCTCATTATATGTTCAACAAAATGTTTTGTAAAATCACCTACTTTGTATTTGAATAAGAAATAACTTATAGATATTATTCTAGAGAGATCAACATAAGAAAAAGGTTTTGATGATTCTTTAATATCTTTAAAATTTATACGTAATTATTTTTTTATGTTGTTTTGAAAAGAATTTTTGCATGTGTTTTTGACCTTTAAAAGTATTTTATACCATAATATTAATAAGTAGGTTTATTTTGGAGTACAACACTTTTATTATTTTAATGTATATTTATTTAAGCAGGTTTATCTTGGAGTACAACTTTTATTATTTTAATATATATTTATTTTGTAGTACAACCTTTTATTATTTTAATGCATATTTATTTTGGAGTACAACATTTATTATTTTAATGCATATTTATTTTGGAGTACAACATTTATTATTTTAATGCATGTTTATTTTGGAGTACAACTTTTATTATTTTAATGCATGTTTTTTTTGGAGTACAATTTTCATTATTTTAATTTAATTATTGATAATTATTAAGTGGATACTAGGGAATTAATCTCCACATCTTATTTTATAGTATTTTTAGTAGTAGTGACAAATCAAAATTTGAGATTTATCCTATAAATAGTTGTCTTTTCTACCTTTTACTTAAATTAATTAATTGAAAAAATACTATATGAGCATGAGTTATGAGTTGTTGGGCACGCGGTAATAATAAAGCATGGTATTATGGCAAAGTCTATTTACAAATTAAGAAGCTATAAGGTAAAGTGAGAATGAATTTTCAATGTTAAAAAACATGTTACACAATTCTTTAATGTATATATATTTAGCAAATATATTAATTATTTTTATAATTTAAAATAAAGATATAATTTTATTACTTTTTAAGATTAGATGTATTATGAGTTAAGTGTTTTAATGCATAAGAGAATTTATCATCCATTCAATTTATATACTTGTGTTAATATATTATAAGAGAGATGTGTAATTAAATCTATGTTCAATATACCCCCGATCGGGGTGGACAAAAGGGTGACGTGTTGGATCATGATCGAGGAGGGAAGGTGACAATTCAGCTCACCGCGCAATTTAATCATCCCAGAGGACTTTAAGGTGGCTTGCGGGCATGTTAGAAACCCGAGGTGAGGAGACAGAAGAATCATGAAGGAGGAAGGAGTAAGGATCGACGACGAACAGGTGATGGGACAGTGGGTAGGTGGCAATAGAATGATAAAAGCAGGTAAGGGAAATGTTGAAGGCGATACGAAGAGAAGGAGGGCGAAGGAGGAAACAAGCAGTTGGCAGGTAGTTCAGGCTATTCGTTGTAGAAAGGGGCGGATGACAACGACAGAGAAAATGAGAAGGGCTGGAATTGACGTGAACAAGACAGGTAGGCAGTCACGGCAGGATAAAACCATGCAAGGACCACGAGTCGATACTGAACATGGCGAGAGGGAGAAAGAAAATCAGAGGGACTAGGAGGAGGAGAGACC
Source organism: Pinus taeda (assembly GCA_000404065.3). Lineage (NCBI taxonomy): Eukaryota > Viridiplantae > Streptophyta > Pinopsida > Pinales > Pinaceae > Pinus > Pinus taeda. The sequence goes on along the minus strand of APFE030739338.1, from coordinate 70,965 downwards.
CCAAGAGTAAGCAAACCAATTTTCCTTTAAGAAAGGAAGAGAGTGGCTGGCTAAAATGCTTGATAAAGAGCAGCAGGATGAAGGAATAGACTGGGATAGGAAAGGCAAGGAGTTTGACAGAGAAGAATTCATAAGGAATACATCCTTTGAGATTGGACAGGGGAGCAAGGCTAATAGCAGGAGGAGACCGCCTGGCTCAAGCAGAGGAAGAGGGCGCAGGGGCAGAAGGGGAACAGATCAAACAGATAGTAAAGATTCCACATCATCCTCGATAGCACGATAGAGAAGGGGTCGAAAGACAATGAAGTGTTGGGTGTAGAACGCCAAGAAGGCATATCATGAAGGAACCAATGCAGATGTTCGTAGACTTATCTAGGGATTGGAAAATAATGCAATGCAAGACGATTCAAAACCTAAGATGGAGGATTGGGGCAACTTGCTCCCTGACCCAGGTAATACAAGGGGTCATCTGTCATTATACAAACAAGCCCTTCATGTTTACTGGGTAGTGAAGAGGTTATTGGCCAAGGCTATGGAGCAAGTAGCAATGGAGATGGCGAAAATGGCTCAAGGAATTCCAAATCTAAGGAGGGAGATGAAAAATCTACAGGTAACCTTGATGATGCAGAACAGTAAGCTGGAGGAAATACAACAACAACTGCAGAAGATAACTACAACGCCCCAAGAGGATGACATTAAGCCTGAGATCATCGTAGACTAAACCTTACAATTTATGCAAATGGTTTTCTTTGTTAGTACTATGAGAACTAGTTCTCCTTTTTTATCTATTTTAAGTGGATTATGTTGATAGCAAAATAGATTAGCAATTTTTGTAGTGAAGTGTATTTGGCATGGATTTACAGGGTTAGCCTTTTTTGTTATTGGTTGGCGTATAATGACTTAAGGTGGCCAACAGACCCAGTTTCCCTTCTGGGCAGGTTGAGGTCACCAAATTTTTGTATATTTTTCAACCTAGATGAATAGAAAATCAAAGATCCTTTATTAGCTAACAGAAAAAAAAATAAAAATAAATAAAATAAATAAAAATAAATTAAAATAAAAAATAAAAATAAAAAACTATGTTCAATACAGAGTAAACTCTTATTTCTTATTTTTTAGACAGATATTAAAAAATAAAGAAAATATTTCTATATTAACCATAAACAAATTAGCATAAAGATATAAATCAAAAAATATATTGCTAGTCTTGCTTTGGCTGCTAATAAGTGGTAAACATTCATTAGGATCAAAACACTTACCTCATGATACATATCTCATTTCAAAAATTATAAATTCATTAAAAAAATTATAATTTTGTTTTATGTTGTTGTTGTTGTTATTTTTGTTGTTATTATTATAGTAAAAAATTAATCTTTAGAATGCGCTAGAATATTTATTGTAGTATTCACAGATCATCACTTCTTCTTCTTTTTTTTTCTTTTTTTTTTTCTTTTTTTTTTCCTGATGGTTCACAGGCCTGGTCGGTTTTTTTTTTTTTTCCTACTGGTTCACAGGCCTTGGTCAGTGAGTCCACTACTCCAGGTTCGAGAAATCTGGGTACTGGTTCACGTTCAAGAAATCTGGGTACTGGTTCACGCGCCCTGGTTTTTTTCCTACTGGTTCAAGGGCCCTGATCAGTGAGTCCGTTACTCCAGGTTCGAGAAATCTAGGTACTGGTTCATGTTCGAGAAATCTGGGTTCGAGAAATCTAGGTACTGGTTCACGTTCGAGAAATCTGGGTACTGGTTCACGGGCCCTGGTTTTTTTCCTACTGGTTCACAGGCCCTGGTCAGTGAGTCCTAGTCAGTGAGTCCGCTACTCCAGGTTCGAGCCTACTGGTTCACGGGCCCTGGTCAGTGAGTCCTAGTCAGTGAGTCCGCTACTCCAGGTTTGAGAAATCTGGGTGGACCCCACCCAAAGGGGATCCACCCCTCGAGGTTCGAGAAATCTGGGTGGACCCCACCCGAAGGGGGTCCACCCCTCGGTCACAACAGACCTAACCCCAAGAGCTTACGGGTTTTGACCCTGTGACCTCCCATTGGCGAGGCCCCGACTTGACCGATTGTGCTAACCCTTGGGGCTTCACAGATCATCACTTACCTCATGATACATATCTCATTTCAAAAATTATAAACTCATTAAAAAAATTATAATTTTGTTTTATGTTGTTCTTGTTGTTGTTATTATTATTATTATCATTATTATAGAAATTTAATCCTTAGAATGTGCTAGAATATTTATTGTAATATTCACATTGTTTAATTATCAATGATTATTAGGTGGATGATAGAGATTTGACCTCCATGGAATATTCTAGAATAAATTATATCCAAGTAAATTAGGCTCTTTTAATCAATTTATCTCAAATTAATTAACTTAGAAAGAAGCCATATCAACACATGTAATATTATCCATGTGTTATTGATAAGCCATGGTATTGTAAAAAGAGCTACTTACAAGTTAAACGTTTCCATGCTAGAGTGGATGTATATCTTCATGGTTAACAATAATGTTATATATAATTTTTAAAACATATAATATGTTAACTAATATAATTATTTTTTTCATAATAATAATAATACAACTAATTTTATGATTATTTTAATGTGAACTTATAACTCTAAGTAAGTCTTTGATGCTTATAATGGATATATTGGATGAAATAGTTATAATATTAATAATAATATATAAATTAAACATATATACATTTAAAAAAATATGTAACAAAATTCTTGACCATGTAGATTCACCCCATTATACTATGGAGATTCCTCTCCTATAAATAGACTTTGTTACAATAACATGAGCCAATACCATGCCTTACTAATACCATATTCCCAAAAAATCATTACTCATGTTCATATGACACATATTGATAGGATTTTTTTTAATTCATTTTATTAAAATAGAAGGAAATAACATTTTTAGCATCAAATATTTACTTTTATTGTAAGTCATTACTCGGTAGAAAGGGCATAGCACTTTTGAGATAACCCTCTACCTTAATCTATTAATTACTAAAAATATTCTAGAATACTATGTGGAGTTTAAATTCCTAGGATCCACCTACTACTTATTGATAATTAAATTATGTAAGTCTTATTAAAAAATTGACACATCTATTGATGTAAATTTTTTATAAACCATTACAACAAATATTATCATATTATTTGTGTATGTGTAGAGAAAATATAAAAAGTAATTGAGAAAATAAATTCGTTATTGAACAAAAAGGGCGGTTCATATTCCTATATGGAAAATATGTGAGAATTTGGTATTTAAGTAACCTATTAATAGTAATAATAAATTAATATTTGATCATAAATAAAATATTTCAACAATTGCATTAATTAAAATATTTTAATATCAACTTTAAATGCATATCTAAAATAATGAAATGTTAATCATAAAAACAAAATGAATAGTTTTTTTAATCTAGTACAAGAGATATAAGTAATTCTTTTTGTGCTCAATAAGTTCATATTACAAAATATTTCAAGAAGCACCTTTTAACAAAATATTTTATTACATATCATAAATTAAATATTTCAAAGGTAAAGTATACTTTGTTATTGAAAATAAAAATATTATTGGTAAATAAATCTTTAAGTGCTTATTACATCTAAGTATAATGAAGTAGGTATAATCGGTAAGTACTTAACAAGGAGTTGTCATGTAGCATTTAAAAAAATCATAAATAAAAAATATTTTAATATTGGTGTAAAAAAATCAAAATAAAATTTAGTGAATTTTGGAAAAAAAAATATATAAAGATATTAAACATTATAAAAAAGAAAAAAATCCTTAATGAATATAGTTGTACCTTTTGTATTTTAGTATGAGGAAAATGTGCAATTACTTCCCTACTCAACATTGAGTTAATACATGTCATTTAGGAAATGTATTAAAGAGAAACATATTTTAATGTCAGTAAAATATTTTAATATCACTTTAAAATATTTCAATATCAACTTTATCCTTTTATGTGTGTATGTCTATATCACAATTGAAATTCAATTGCTTAGGTTCATGTATTTATAAGCATCAAATCTTTTGAGGTATCATTATTTTATGAAGTTAAATCCCATTTTAAAAAAGTGTCCACTTTAAAGATTTGATCTCTTGATATTTGATCAATTTAAAAATAAAATAAATTTAGTTTAAATATAATATTTTAATAATGTGTGGTTAATTATAAGAAAAATATCCTTATATGTGATAGATTTAAAAATAAAAATAGATATGGATTCAATTAAATATTTTATTAATGTGTGTATTATAAGGAATAAGTGTTACCTTCACTGTCAAATGATATATTTTAAAATATAATAAAATAAAAAAAATACTTAGTATTATTATTACATTTTTAATATTAAATTAAAATATATAAAAAAATTATGAAAAAAAAAAATTATATTGTAATTAAATTTTAAATGTTTTGGACACTTTTATACAAAAGTGATGTGTAATTTCATAAATATTTAACATGAAGTTTGAGTTGTCACTTAAAAAAATATATTTATGATAATTAAAAAAAAATATTTTTCGTATAAGTTTCACCTTTTGAATGTTGATAGTAGAAGAGCTTAAATAAAGTTTTTAAATGATTTGAAACGTTGACGAAAAATGGTTTTTATTATGAATTCTCCGGTAACTAAATCTAAAAATATAAACTACAAATGTCTTAAATCCAATAATTACAAAAAATAAAATTAACTATCTATTATATATTGTCAATCCTAATACATGGATTGCTATATAATATTTAGAATAAATATTAAAATAAAAACCTATGAGATATTTTAGTCTTTACTTAATTGAAATATTCATTATTTGATATTAAATATTAGTTGAAATTGTTTTTAACTTTGGAATACGAAGATAGGGATGAATCAATTCACAAAAATGTAATTCTTTTATTAAATTTTACACTACTAAAAACAAGATACAGTTTAAAAAAATTTAATTCTTACGGAGATTTCTTCTTCTCCTCGGACTTAAATCTCTTAAAATTTTATAATTTTGATTTATTGTTATTAACATTATATACTTATTTGATATCTTATGAGATTTAATAACATTTCGGTTTCCGAAAACGACACAACATGAACAGATTGTGTGAAAAGAAATTTCCACGCAATTATTTGTAACTTCAAGGAACGTTCACGTATGACTTTATAATTGAATGTACTATTGTGCGACTATTTAAACAAGTTTTTTATGAAATCTTCTAGATGGAAACAGTGAACCATCTTTGTTCCTTGACCTCTGACTTTTCAATAGCAGATATACGTAAAAACCTACCTCACATAACTCTTTTTTCCCCTTAATTTATAACCACGCACCCACCTCCACAATGCTCAAAGAACCTGTGCTCTATCATTTTCACGTTGTTTCTTTATCCTTTCGGTTATCACTTTCATGGTGTTTCTTGATATTATGATTTTCGGCTTGTTTTATGATTTAATAGATGATATATATGTTAAAATAAGATAATTACTTTATAATTTAATGTAGTAGTACTTAAATAATTTTTTTTAAACAATGAATCATCTTTGTTCCGTGAACTCTGACTGTTCAATAGCAGATATACGTAAAAACCTCCCTCACATAACTCTTTTTTTCCCTTAATTTATCACCACGCACGCACGCACACCATAGTCCTCCAAAGAACTTGCGCCCTATCATTTTCACGTTGTTTCTGTATACTTTCGCTTATCATTTTCATGGTGTTTCTTCCCCTTACGATTTTCGGGTTGTCTTTTTGAATGTATTTTTGATAAATAAAATAACAAGACGAATCTCCAATGTCTGCATCTAAGCTGAGCTGCGACGCATTCAATGGAGGTTGTGTTCTATTACATCTACAGTAGTATAACGCGCGAGAATCTCGGATCCTGTTATTTCTCTGTCGTTTCCACGTGAACGGTTAGCTCTGGTCTTAATCATCATACAAACATGATTTAAACACGACAAATTTTACCCAAATTCCTAACCTTTTCGACAGTCCAGACAATTCTCCCCCTCGGCAGACTTGTCCGAAGGGCTACTCCCCCTCGGCAGACTTGTCCGAACTGTTACTCCCCTTCGGCAGACAATATAGACTTGTCCGAACGGTTAGCACTAAGCGTGCAGCCCAGCGTTCCCCCATTTCCCCAGACATTCCTCCTGACGTCCCGTTTTGCGCTTTTGACGGCCCAGTATATTCTACGCACATTTCTACAGCTATAAAAGACCCCATCCGCTTTCAATTTAGTGTCGCCTTCCTTTTCACTTATTCCATCCTTGGCCTCTCCGTATCTTACGCAATGGAGAATCCCGAAACCTCTGCAACAGGGGGGTGGTGGGTACACGCCATTCCTTTTTTCGCAAAGATTGGAGTACGTGATTATTTTTCACATTCCAATGCGCATGTCTTTTCATGGGATCTATGGCCTCTCTATATGGCACTGCTCATCTCTGCTGTTTGCGCAAATATGGTCTCTTGGTTCCGCCCTGGAGGCTGTGCATGGGATGCGAGACACAAGAAAGGCACCGCAATTCCTGGCCCCAAAGGATGGCCGGTAATCGGAAGCCTCATGGACATGAGCGTCGGCCTAGCTCACCGAAATCTTGAGAATCTGGCTCGTCTCCATGGCGCCAAGAAACTCATGGCGTTTAGCTTGGGCTCAACGCCAGCAGTGATTACATCGGATCCTAACGTGGCCAGAAACTTGCTTGGCTCCCCTCATTTTGCAGACCGACCGCTCAAACAATCCGCGCAGCAGTTAATGTTCGGCAGGGCGATGGGATTTGCGCCTAATGGTGATTATTGGCGACTCCTGCGAAGAATTTCTGCTACTCATCTCTTCTCTCCACGCCGAATTGCGGCTCACGAAGTCGATCGTCAGGCGGACTCCACGACAATGCTTTCCGACATTCAACACGAATCTGTTATCAACGGTGGTCCCGTCCAGCTTCGACGACACCTTCAGAAAGCTTCCCTTAATAATATAATGGGAAGTGTCTTTGGTCAACGGTCCTTCGATGTTCAGACTCAGAAGATTCTTGGCGAGATGGTCAACGAGGGCTTCGAGCTCCTGGGAGCTTTCAACTGGGCCGATCATCTGCCATGGCTACAAGTGTTCGATCCACTCAGAATTCACAGCCGCTGCGCTCGGCTTGTTCCGCGTGTTACATCGTTTGTCAAAAACATCATAGACGAGCACC